>PYHX02000158.1:22460608-22503531 GCA_004302925.2 Cochliomyia hominivorax
AATTTATTTACCGATAATTTTCTATAGAAAAACTTAGTTACGATACTTTTTTTATCGATATACGTCAAATGTAAAATTATCTGTAATTAATGTTTTTTCTACAAAATTAAAGTTGTCGATAATTTAAAAAATTAAGTTATCAATTTTCTAAAAAAATAATGTTAGTGAATAATATAATAATAATAATAATAATAATATAATAATAATAATATATAATAATAATCGTTATTTTTTCTAAGAAAATTAAATTTGTCGATAACTTTTCTATAGAAAATAATTGATATGGTTAAAATAAAACCATAATTGATTCTTTTCCACAAAAAAAAAACAACAAATTTATTGCTCAAAATTATGAAGGTTTGTGAAATGGAATTGAAGCGTTATAAAAGAGTTTTTAATGGACAATTGAAGTTATTTTGTTTTCATGAAAAATTTATTTCCTTTCTCGTTCCTTTAATAAAGGAAAATTAATGTGAAAAAAAAATTGAGTGATTGTTTATTTAAATAAATACAATCATTTATCAAATGATAAATGGGGTCTCAGTTTACCAAAAGATCTTTTCATTTATCTGTATAAAGTATTTTTGTAAGAGTAACGTTTGAATGTTTGTGTAATCGATATCTGTTTCCACATGTATCCAATGAAACTTTTACATAAAGTCTTATAGTTACTATAAGTACACACACACTAAACATAAATATCTATCCGCATTTAAGGATAACAATATTGTTTCTTGGTGTAAGAATAAATCGTAATAAATATCTTATTTTTTCCTGTTTGTGATTTGTTTTCCGAACCCAAACATTACAAATTCTCATTGTATTTTTGTTTATATCTCTTTCCTCTTCTTTTTCATCTGTTTGCATTGATGACCGTTTAGCCCTTAAGCAGAAATTACAATGCAAACCATTTAAATGGTATTTGGAAAAATGTTCTATCCTGATTTACAAGTTCCTGATTCATATGAATTTGGTCAATTCCGTCAAGGTGATTTTTGTTTGGATACCATGGGAAATTTAGCGGATGGCACTGTTGGTGAGTTATTTTTTTTTTTTTTGTGTTTTGCATATTTTTCACGATTTTAATTATTTATAGTTCATGATGATGATGATGATGATGATCATCATCATAGTAATGATGATGAACAAAAAACGTTTATAAATGGAATTGATAATTTGTTTTTTTTTTTTTTTTTTTCAAATACATCCATCCAACCACTAGAGAGTTGTTTAAATACTTGTTGTTGTATTTTAAAATAGAAAATAAACAACAACTACAACAATAAGTGTTGTTCACTCATTCATTACGTATTTCGTTCGAATGTGTTTTGTTGTTGTTGTTTTCACTGTGTTATTTTGAATAATGAAATCGATGAATAATTCATGAAGTTTTCCAGCTTCAAAAAAGGAAACAGATTGTTTTTATCACACTTTATCTTTTTTTTCGTTGTTGTTTTTAGAAAACAATGATTAACTGCAGAATAGTGGAGAGTAAGAGAGTGAGAGAGAGATATAGAGTTGAGTGCAGAAGAGTAATTGTGAAAATCGAGAAAGAGAAATGGAGTATTTAATCGTTTTAATTTTAAAGTGGAGACAAATGATAAAATAACAAGAGATTGACAAAAGTGTGTTGTCAGTGAAATTTCTTTTATTATTCTGAATGATTTTTTTCTATTTGTTGTTGTTTCTATTCTTATTTTATATTATTTTTGTATACAATTTTAAGTGATAATAATGAGAAAAACAAGAAATTAGATACAAATCTAAATACTAGAGGTGGGCGGTCCTATGTTAAGAAATAGAGTTATCGATAACTATCTTAAATTAAGATTATCGACAAATTTTCGATAGAAAATCTTCATTTTCAATAGAAAGTTAAAGCAATCTATACATTTTAAATAAAAATGTTATATTATTGAAAATTTTTTATTAAAAAGGCAAGTAATCGATATCTTCTTTTATGTAGAAAATAAAAGTAATTAATAAATTTTATATAGAAATCCACTGTAATCGATCTCTTTTTCATGGATAAGAAATAATATCGGTTATCCTTCTACAGAAAATAGAAATAATCGTTAACTTTTCCGTAGAAAATATAAGTTATCATTAACTTTCTTGTAGAAAGCAAAAGTTGATATCGATTAAAAATTTTTCTATAGAAAATTTTTCTCTCGATATCGATTCAAAAATTTTCTATAGAAAAATTTTCGTTACCGATTTATAGAAAATTCAAGTTATCGAAAATTTTTATTTAGAAATTCAAGTTATCGATATCTTCTCTATAAAAAATTCAAGTTATCGGTAACTTATCTTTAGAAAGTTCAAGTTATAGGAAACTTTTCTATAAAAAATTCAAGTTGTCGATAAATTTTCTACAGAAAGAAAATTATCGATAAATTTTTTCCAGACGATTAAATTTTATATTCGTAGAATTTTAAATTAAAATTCAAATTATAAATAAATTTCTTACAAGAAAATCAAATTATTTTAAAATATTTATTTTCCCAATTTTCCCTAGAAATTGTCCATTTAACATCAAATTGCAACAACAATTGTTGTTCATATCATGTTCATGTACAGTTTTTTTTAGAAATTGTTCACAAAGTGCTGTTGGAAATTCAAATTATCGTAACTTTGTTCTGCTGAAATGAATGTCAAGATTAAAACCCATCAATTACGTTTCGCACAGCATGCGACGTCTGAAAACATATTTCACTATTTTTCCATTTTTTGCTGCAAAAAGATAATTTCACAGGAATTGTAAATTTCTGCAGAAATAAAGAGGATAATAATTTAAAACTAAATTTCATTTGTGATCATAAAAGGACTTTAAGTTAAAAATGTCGTTTTTATATTATGACTGGATTTAATCACGGCATTACTTATTCTTTTATGTTCCTGATAAAATCTTAAATTTCCGTTTTAATCATCATATCCAGTAAATAGTTTAAATTTTTATTCGTTTTATATAAATTTTTTTTAATTTCCGATATTTTACTTAAAACGCATTTATGCGTTTCATGCATGAATAGCAATTGAAGTCTTTTTCTCTTCGTTTCAATTTTCTTTTTATAGAAATTCTTTTCATCGTTAAATATGAGAATTTATTAATCCTTTTGATAAAAGTACATGAAGCTATTTAAAGATGCAAACAATATTCAGCTACAACTACAACAACGTATACATATTTAATGTACACTTTTATGTATGTATGCACACAGATGGTGTGCGTTTCTTTATTTGTATGAGTGGTAGTAAAGTGTATAGAAGGTTCGAGGATACAATCAATTTATACAAATTGATTTACATTCATTTATTTCCAGCAACATTTTTTTGTTGCTGTTGTTATGTTTGTGTTAAGCGAAATAGTACAAAGTAGAACATGGTTAAAAATAATAAAATAAATGTTGTTATACTTCAGGGCGCAGAGAACAGGTGTGTAAAGGAATTGATTTAAAAAATCGATTTGAAAAGTTATCGATATAATTTATTTTCTATAGAAAAGTTATCGATAACTTTTATTGTCTTTAGAAATGTTATAGAAAGTTTTTTTTCTATAGAAAAGTTATCGATGACTTTTATTGTCTTTAGCTTTTTTCTATAAAAAGGTAAAGATAACGATTACTAACATTTTTTCTATATTAAAGTTATCTATAACTTTAATTTATTGTAGAAAAGTTATCGATAACTTTTTATTTTTTATAAAAAAGTTATCGATAATTTTTAATTTCTATATAAAAGTTATAGATAACTTTTATTTTCTATAGAAAAGTTATCAATAACTTTTATTTTCTATAGAAAAGCTATCGATAACTTTTATTTTCTATAGAAAAGTTATCGATAACTTTTATTTTCTATAGAAAAGTTATCGATAACTTTTATTTTCTATAAAAAAATTAACGATAACTTTTATTTTCTATAGAAAAGTTATCGATAACTTTTATTTTCTATAGAAAAGTTATCGATAACTTTTATTTTCTATAGAAAAGTTATCGATAACTTTTATTTTCTATAGAAAAGTTATCGATAACTTTTATTTTCTATAGAAAAGTTATCGATAACTTTTATTTTCTATAGAAAAGTTATCGATAACTTTTATTTTCTATAGAAAAGTTATCGATAACTTTTATTTTCTATAGATAAGTTATCGATAACTTTTATTTTCTATAGAAAAGTTATCGATAACTTTTATTTTCTATAGAAAAGTTATCGATAACTTTTATTTTCTATAGAAAAGTTATCGATAACTTTTATTTTCTATAGAAAAGTTATCGATAACTTTTATTTTCTATAGAAAAGTTATCGATAACTTTTATTTTCTATAGAAAAGTTATCGATAACTTTTATTTTCTATAGAAAAGTTATCGATAACTTTTATTTTCTATAGAAAAGTTATCGATAACTTTTATTTTCTATAGAAAAGTTATCGATAACTTTTATTTTCTATAGAAAAGTTATCGATAACTTTTATTTTCTATAGAAAAGTTATCGATAACTTTTATTTTCTATAGAAAAGTTATCGATAACTTTTATTTTCTATAGAAAAGTTATCGATAACTTATATTTTCTATAGAAAGTTATCGATTATTTTTATTTTATTTATTTTCTATAGGAAAGTTATTGATAACTTTTATTTTCCATTTGATTTTCTTTACATACGTTATCGAAAACTTTTTTAGAAAAGTTATCAATATTTTTTTATATTGATCAATAAATTTTTATAGAAATTAGTTTTTTATCGATAAATAATTTTCGGTTAAAAAAATTTCTTTACATTGATAAATAATTGTCTATATAATAATTTTTTCGATATCGATCAACAATGTTCTATAGAAATTTCTTCTCAATATCGATCAGCAATGTTCAATAGAAAATTTGTTTGGTATCGATCAATATAGAAACTTTATCGATAAATTTCACATAGAAAATTTATTTTAAAGATAATTTTCATTCCTTTAAAAATCAGTTCCGATTTCTTGTAAAAATCAGTTCCTTCCATAATACACAGTTAATAATAATATACCGTAAGATATTAAAGACGGGCTTGACCGACTGTAGCTTCCTTACTTGTTTTTTGATTTTTTGTTAAAGCGCTTTTAAAATAAAATAAAGAATTATAACTAACGCTCCGTTAAAATTTTAAAAAATAATAAAAATCTTAATTTTTATTCACTTTTTTTCTTAAATTAAGTGAAATGTGAAAAGTTAAAACTTTTAAAAGCTTAAATAAATAAAATTTCAGTTAAAGCTCAAGAGCACACAAAACACCGATGCTTACAAACAATTTCTGTTCATATTTTTTCACTGTTTTTATTTTTCTTTTTTACCATTTTCACAGGACTCTTCCAATGCCACAATACGGGCGGCAATCAAGAGTGGGCCTACACGAAGCGACAACAAATAAAACACGATGATCTCTGCTTAACACTTGTACAATTTTCACGCGGTTCACAGGTGGTAATGAAACTATGCGATGATTCGGAAAATCAAAAATGGGTATTACGCGAAGGCGGTTTCATACGTCATCACAAATTAAATGTCTGTCTCGATTCACGGGATCACACAGAAATTGGGGTGTCAGCACAACGTTGCAATTCAGCGCTGGAAACCCAACGATGGTTGTTCACCACAACAAAAGCGTGAAAGGCAACTAAGGCAAAGGGTGAAATGAGATTGGTGAAACTGCTAAATATGAAAAATGATGATTATAATGCTAATGTTGAAAATGATGACGATGATGAAGTTGGCGGTGGCACTGGCGGAGAAGTAAAGGAGATTTAAGTTTAAAAAACTGAAAATAAGAAGACTTTATATTATTTAAAACATAAAACAAGAAAAAAAAACAAAACAAAACAAAACGAATAATGAGAAATACAGAAACAAAAATAAACATTAAAAAAAGTGAGGGAGAAACAAATATAAGCAAAAATATGTATAAAACAGGAAACGGAAACATTTCACACAGCATATTCATTTATATAAATAATTTAAATTTATGATAAAAATAAGAAGCAAACAAACAAAATGGAGGCATAAAATGAAACAAAAGGAAACTTAAAATTTTGTTAAGAATTTGCACCTTTAAAAATATCATTAGAGAGAGAGAGAGAGAGAAATGTGGAATCGGAAAGGAAACGGAAAAGGCCTCCAGATAAAATTTCATTTTTAAAAAGAAAAGATGAAATCATATTTTTTCGTTTGTTTTTGCAGTGAAATTAAAAACTTATTGTTTTTTATTCTTTTCTTTTGTTAATTTTGCAATATTTTCCTTTTATTTCCTTTCTTTCTTTATGGCACATAAAAATTTATTATTTCCACTTTGCTGCCTGGTCCTTTTTTCTTTAATTTCTGTTCCCTCTTTTTTTTGTTTCAACTAATTATTAATAATGTTAACGATGATAAATGTTAAAATTTAATTTAAATTTTTTGTTGTTATATTTTATAAAATTTTTCATATATTTTTATGAAAAAAAGATAAACTATAAGAATCATAAATATATAAAGAGATTTTAAGCAATGTTGAGAAAGATAGATTTTTATAGAGGAATAAAAAATATTAAATAAGAAGGCCAAATTTCCTTGAATTCTGTCTATTATTGTGGATGTGAGCGTGCCAACAACAAACAGACAGACAAACAGTCCGACAAACGGACCTAACTAAATCGGCTAAGATTTTGATTTGATTCAAAAATATATATGCATTATAGAGTCTCAGATGATTCCTTCTTAGCCCTACAATATTATCAAACTCTAAAACATAAAAATGCTAAATTACTTAATATTTTTAAAATAATAATCAATCATACGCACTGTGGAACATGTTCGTAAAACTATTTAAATCAGACTACGAAAATCTAGTATTTTCCTTAAACCATCATCAAAAAGAGTAGAACTTTGAAAAATCCTGAAATATTTTTCTGATAGTTTTTCAACAAGTCCAGTAAGTTGTTTGCTCTTATCCTAGTGAACGATCGAGCACCCATAAATGTAGACTCAAGTGCTTAAATTTAAGTTTGAATTCAATTTATATTCCAGTTATTTCTAAAAGAGGGTGAATGAAGTTTGTCATTCTGTGGGCAACCCATGTACTTCATGTGAGCTTAAGCCATTCTAGTATCATTTAAACTATGTCTGTCTTTTGGAAACGTTCCCAAGCCCATATCAATTAGAATTAAAATCGGTAGAAGTAATTTTCTTACTGCCTTTAATATAAAAAATAATTTACCGAAAATCAGTACATGTTTGTTTATAGAGTTTATATATGAACTCTTTTCAGAGCTTCAGAGTTTTTTCTTTTTGAAAAAGCTCTTCGATATAAAAGTATATCAATGAAATTATCATTTTATACTTGGAGTAAATATATGTGATGAATTTTAGAACCATCAGCCTTCATTCTTCTATAGTTTCCATATAAGAACTCATTCCCCGGGAAATGTTTAGATAACAATAACTTTTCTTATTCTTATTCACTTTAAGAGTGAATGATAATAACATTTTGAGAAGAATATACTTTTTAAAATAATATTAATCATACGCAACATAAATTATACGTACCATTGTTCCAATATAAAGCTGAATATGAGTTATTTTACATGAAAAGTCAAGTTTTCATTTCAAAATCTTAATTATAAAAATTGCTTAAAATTTCTTTAAAATATATTTTTATAGGATTTTTATTTAATTAAGTGTTGACATATTTTTAATATTTTTATTTTATTTTTATTATTTTTATTGTTTTTTAAAATTTTTCTTTTAGTTAATTTGTTACATTAAAAATAATTTTTGTTAGAAATTTTTTAACCTTAAAAAATTTATAGATTTTTTTATTGAAAAACAGTGATTAATAAGATTGAAAATTTTCTATAAATATAGTATTTTTCCAATTTTCTCACTCTTTAAAGGGAACTGTAAAGAAATACATTTAAAGAATTTTTATAAAGAAATCATTGATGAAATATTTGATTTTGCCTGTTTTAAATATTTATGTAAAAATATTTTTGAATAATTTTGTTTACCGATATTTTAAAACCGTTTTTGTTTAATTATTGCATCTACACTGAACAAAATGTCTTAGGTAATATTAACGAAAAAATTTTTTCTTTAAACTGAAGTATTACGTTCAAAGCGGTAAAGCATCGTAAGTAAAATAACACATTTGTGTTAATAAAAATATAAAATTTTTGTTTATTCAACAATTTTTTTCGTCAAATAGTTTCGGATATTAAATGAAATATGATTGAAATTAAAGGAATATTTCCCCTGATCCTATCCGTCTTACATTTTGTCCAGTAAAACCGTTCCATGAGGAAGTTATTGAAAATTCTCGCTGTTCTTTAGGTATTCAATAATTAAAATTTGCTTTGTGTGGGGAGTAATCCTTTCCCTGGTCCTATCAGAATTTTCCTGAATTATTTCATACTTAATACTTTTTTATTGATTTATTTCATCTGTTTAATGTAATTTTTTCTCATTTCAACTTAAATTTCGTAAATTTAACTTATATATGGTATTTTAATTGAATAATGTATAACAATATAAAACATTTCCTTTTGTCAATTTGAATAATATATTATTCAAATCGAATAATATTTATTCAAATTGTTATATATCAATTTAAAACATTTACGTAAAATTAACGAAAAATTTCGTTATGATAGATAAAGGTTTCGTTGGCTGATATATTATCTAGATTTTCTTAAATTCTACACCCTTTTTCCTTATATTTACTTTTTTTGGTTCAGTGTAATAACAAAGATTAATATAATAAAAGATTTTATATAAATTGTTATGTAGAAAGTTTACATTTCTATAAATTTTCATCTTAATAAAAATACATTCCATTTGAAAAGTATTACATTTTTATTAAAATTCAATTTGCAACATAACATTTTTGGAAATTCATTATTTTGAAAAAAAAAAGATTCAATCAAAATGAGACTTTAACTTTGAAAAAAAAGACAGGGGTAAAAATGGATGGAAAATGTATTTCAACTTGAATATCTCTGATACTATAATAGAGATATCGTATTGAAGATTTCTTTGTATAAATTTTCCCTTGGTTCAAATCTTGTAGAGTTTTTTTTTTTGAATTTTTAAAAAATCACCATACTCGAGGTGACCAATTTTGAAGGACCATCGGTTTAGAATATCAAAATGTTTATTTCTGTAAAATTTCGTTAATCTTTATTTATATTTAGGACATTTGTATGTGAGGTATCTGTAATATTGTGCTGGAAATTTATCAAATTCCATCCAGAAAACGGATCGAAAATTTAAAAGAAAATTTTCAAAATATTTTAATAAAATATTTCATAAAACATAACAAAAGAATTTTAAGCCTTTTTCAAAATATAAGTTCCATATTAAATAGCCGTTATTTGCAGCAACTTTTTTCCAACTATATATTATCCCTCTTTATGTTTTTTTCTATTAATTAATATTAAGTGTCAATTAAGTGTTAAATAACGATATTAAAAAAAGATCTATTTAAAATCCAATAATTTAAGCTTCTTTTATAAAATCGTTTTTTGTTAAATAAATATTTTAAAATATAAATAATTTTATAGGAAAAAATCAAATCATAAAAATATCTTTAAATTATTTTCCCTTGTATAAATAAACATTTCTTTCAGTGTACTTAAAATATTTTAATTTTTTAGAAAAAACCTCAACACTCATACACCTGTAACAACTTATACATATACATACAAACTCAAAATCAAACATAAACTATTGAATCATAAAATGCATTAAATATAAAGAACAAAACTTAATTAAATAATTAATTAAATTAAAAAATAAAACATATTGTATATAAATAATTATTTAATAATTATTATTTTTTTAATTTTAATTGTAAATGTATTTTGTATTTTTAATAAAAAATTTATGCAACAAAAAAATAAATTCCATTAAGAAAACTTGAAATGTGAAATTATTTTTAGCCAAAAATTATTTTTCAGTGTATGTGATTAGATTTGAAATGTGAAACTAAAGGAATTTTTGGATTAAAATTTAATATAAATATTTAGTTAATGAATAAACTACGAGAAAATAAAAAATTAATAAATTGTTAAATGTAATTGGCTTAAAATTGTGCTAGATAAAATTGTTTAAATAAATTATTAATGAAAGAAATATTTTGTTTATAATTTTTTTCTTAAAAAAAAACATAAACAAAACTAAAAAGTAAAACAAACTACATTATTATAAATACAATAAAGAAAAATAATGAAAATACACTGAGAAAAATAAAAATAATTAACTAATAAATATAAATAAATAAATAAATAAATAAATAAATAAATAAATAAATAAATAAATAAATAAATAAATATTAAGCATTTAAAATTAAAGTGTGTTTTATTTCGAAATTATTAATTATTCAAAGCAATAATGGAAATGTGCCAAACATACGCCTATGGGTTCAAGACTTTGCTAAGTTTGGTGAAATTATTAGTCTTTCTTAAAGCCTCAAATTTGTTACTCAAACTTTCTGATTCTGCTTAAGGTCCACTTTAAAATTAATCTGACCCGATATGGCAAAATGTGAAACATAGTTTTACTTTGTACGATCTCAAAATTGACGAATATATACCGATTTTTCATGTGTATGAATTTATCCTCAACACAACTTATGATAGTTTTCAATTTGAGTAGCAATTACAATTGTCTAAAGATATGGACCGATATAGCACTTTGAACTTGCACTTTATAGATGGGGGATAGAATAATTATATACATGATTAATATAATCACAAATGGACTATGTTAGGTTGAAGAGACATAACCTCGATTACCCTCGTAGTCTTGTCTTTACTTTTCTTAGCGGAATCTATCTAAATTTGCCAGATAATTTGCTCTCTCGGTTCTAATTGTCATTTCCTCGAGATATGGTCTCCACTTCAGTTTCCAGTCCAGAAAGACAACGAAGTATTTGACCTCAAGATTATTTTTGTAAAATGCATTTCAAATAAATCATTGAGAATTTTCTCTAAAAAGGGAATTTGGGAAAAATTTTCGTGAAACAGTGTAATACTTCTCTTAAATGGATATCAAGTGAAAATTTCCACATTAAAGGGAAAAAAGTGAAAATTTCATCTAAAAAGAAAATTTTGGAAAAAATATCTTATAAAAAAGAAATTTATAAAAACTTATTGTAAGAGGAATTTTTTTTGAATATTTCCTCTAAAAAAGAAATTTAGTGACAATTTCCTCCAAAAAGGCAATTTTAAAAAAATTTAGGTAAAATTGTTCTCATAAATAAGAAATTTTATAAAATGTTTTGTGAAAAAGGAATTTTGTGAAAATTTCCTCCCAAAAATAATGGGGCCAATTCTCCAAAATAAAGTAATCAAACACTTTAGTAATTTTTTTAAATTAGGATTTCTTTCGTTAATTTGCTCTACTAAAAAAAGTATCGATAATTTCCTCTGTAGAAAATTCGTGATAATTTCAGTAATAATATATTTTAAAAAGCACAAATATTTCGACCCAAAAACAGATTATTTAATTAACAACCATCAATTTAGTTCCCCCGATAAAATTTCCTACTTCTCCAATTTCTGTTTTAAATAATTATTTATTTTGTCATTATTTTAGTCCTTTTTGCATAATTTCCACAGTTATCAAGCGAACACAAGTGGAAAAAAACTAAAACTTTCTTAGTAGTTTTTTTTTAACTCTTGACACTCTCTTTCCATTTATATTTTTGTGGTTTCTTTTATTTATTTCCACTATTTTTTAACTCCCTTTTGTATTATTACGGATATGTGGTTAAAAAGTACTTTACAAAAGGTTCTTTATTTTGTATGCTTTTTTCTTTTTAACTCATCCTGTTCATATATTTTCATGCCATATTTACGTCTTTATTTGTTTTACAACTTTTTTGTTCACTTGTTTACCCTCCACCACCACAAGTGGTGAACAGGGTATATTAATTTGGTCTCACCGTGTGTAACACCAATCATTTCAGACCCCATAACGTATATATAATCTTGCATCAAATTAAAATCTGAATCGATTTAGCTATGTCTGTTTGTCAATCCGTTTATCAGTATGTCTATCCTTCTATCTGTCTGTCTGTCTGCCAATGTATGTGTGAATGTGTATGTATGAAACATAATGTTTTACTTCACACACATTTTAGGTAGAGGGTATTGATAATTCAGCGTAGCCGAATAGAGCATTCCTACTTGTTTGTTTTTCCTCTTCTTTTCTAAGGGAATTTTCACATTTATAGTTTTATAAGAATATTCACAGGGTTTTAAGTTGTTTTTGTAAGTTTTTCTTTTCTTAGGAAGTTTCAGGACAATAACAAAAACAAACAAAAACAACAAAAAGTTGAAATGATCTTCTTTTTTAAATGATTTATAACACTGTTGACGATAGTTTTTTTGTCACGTTTTACTAAACAATACGGAATGGATGACTGGTTGGTTGTTGGGTTCTATAGTGGAAGAGCTGGTTGGTTGGCTGTCTGTACCACTTACCGTCTAGGTGGATGACTCTGACTACCATATGATTCTTAGTGTTGGGTTTAAACTTCAAATGGTGGGTGGTTGGCTGAATGAATGGCAACTTGAATGACTTACTGTTTTATTGCTTGAGTGGTTGGCAAGACGATGGTTTCCCCAGCATCTGAAATTATTATACACGTAACTATGAAATTTACATACATATGAATTCATGTTAAAATACATACTTCAAATACGTGGCCATTAGGGGTGTTCAAAAATTATGAGTCTTGCAAAAATCAAAGGGAAAACGTATAAACGTAAATTAATTTTCATTACTTAAACATTAAAAAAATCGAATGAAAATTTTAATTATATATAGTTAAATATATTTGGGCCACCCCGTTGTAAAAACACAGTTTTTGTAATTATAAATGTTGTTTATATTGGGTGTATAAAATGATAAAGGGAAATTTATTCTTCTATAAAAGGGAAATACGATGAATATAATAAAAATAAATAAAGAAGTGAAATTCAGCGAAAATTTAAAAATGTTCTAAAATAATAAAATTATTAAAAATTCCCATAATAATGAAATTTTGGGGAAAGTTTCAAGAAATAAGGAAATTTAAGGAAAATTTCATATAATAAACTATTTAAGTAAACTTTTTATATAAAAATTAAATTTAATGAAATTTTCTTTAAATAAGCAAATTTTATAAAAATGTATTCTAATAGGGCAATTTATTGAAGATTCCCTCTAATAAGGAAATTTAATGAAAATTTCTTCTAATCGGGAAATTTAATGTAAATATTAGTAAAAACTTCCTATAAGCACTATATTAAGTGAAAATTTACTCACATAAGAAAATCTAATAAAAATATCCTCCAATAAGGATTTGTACAAATTTTAAATCTTTGTGAAAATTTCTCCTAAAGAAGGAAATTTCCTCCAATAAAAATTAGTGAAAATTATCTCAGAAAAGTCAATTTCGTAAGTAAAATATTTTTTAAAAAGGAAATTAAGAAGAAATTATGTCCATTTGGGAATTTCTTGAAGTTTTTCTCCATTAAGAAATTTGGCAAAAATTTTCTCCTATCAGGCAATTCATGAACTTTTTTATAGAAAATTTCTTGCAAAAGTGATATTTAGAGAAAAAAAATCCTCTGAAAATTAAGCTTTGAAAAATTTGAAATTTCTTTTATTATAGATTTTAGTGAAAATTTATTCAATTGGGGAAACTTAGAGAATTTTTTTTTTACAATTTTTTTTTAAAATTTCCTTTTTAAAAGTGTTTTGTAAATAAATCCCATTAAGAAAATTCAAGTAAAAAATTTTGCGAAAATGTTAACAAAATTTCCTCTAAAATTTAAATCTGGAAAATTTCAATAAAGAAAATCTTAACAAAATTTCCTTTTACAAAATTTTCTCTAAAATGAAAATTCTTAGAAGTTTTCTCTAAAAAGGAAAATTTTTTAGAAAATATTCTCAAAATACAAAATTTAAAAAAAAATCCTCTAATTTATCTGATATGAAATTTTATAGTAATTTAAAAAAAAAATCTCGTAGGATGATTTTTTAAACTAACAATTTTGAAAGACTTCCGGTAGAAAGTATATATTTTTCTTTCAAAGGGAAATTTTAAGATAATTCTGTTTTGTATAAAAAATTTAAGAATACTTATTCTGACACCCAATATTCCCAAAAACAAAACAACTTAATTTTTGGCATAAAAAGCAGTAATTTTTTTGTTGTTTTCCCTCCTTCTTTCAAAGTAAAAAGCTTGAAAATGATTTTTTTTACTTAGAAACACGAAAAATATATTTATTATCATAAAAACTGTATTCAGTTTAAATGTTTTTATTAAAGACCAACATTATTCCCCTGTTGAATTTTAAATGTGCTCTCTTGTTCTTCTCGTTTTGCGTATGACAATCATGCAAATTGTTAAATTTATTTAAAATGTCATCTCATTCTATTTCAATGACATGCACTTTTTAGTGTTTTTTGGGGAAAAAAACTTTATTAAGATTTAAATTACAATATTATTTTAAATAGGAAATTAATTCTAATATTTACGCAGATAATAAACACAAATGAAATTAAAGTTAAATTGAGGAGATGACATTATCCCTGTGTGACATTATGAGAATATTTTATTTAAATTTTAAATACATCAGCAAGGGGATGAGAAAACGTCATTTGTTGATTAAAGCGATGAGGTAGGGAGTGATGACATTTTACATCAATTTAATTAACACTTTACACAGGATTTAACTTGCGTAAATATTAATTTTAGCTTCTCATTAAAACTGTTAACCCAAATATAATTTAATTCTTTTTTATTAATTATGTCAAAATATCAATATTGTTAATAATTGTACTAAAATTATTAACTATTTTTAACAAAACCAATTTTGGACCTACAAATTTGAAAGTCCGCCGTGAAATTATCTTCAATGTTATTTAACAGTATCGGGAGAACTTGTCCGTTAATAGAAAATCTGGTTCATGCTAAAGGAATAGTCCACATACTGTTTTTGAAGCCAAGAAATAGAAAGCATTTTTGAAAGAGCTCCTAATACATCCGGTAGGAAAGTGGCGCTGTCAACTCAGTACTTGGAGTTGGCAGCATTTCATTCTAATTTGCCGATTTATAATTGACAATTTTACGAAAATTTTTGTTTGAACTTACAGGCTGCTTCAGACATCGGTCTTTATCTTTTAATATACTGAACCAATTACATATACTGGGGCCAAATTTCATTGAGCTCTGTCAAACAACAGAGAGACAGAAAGACAGACGTATAACATTAAATTGAATCAGATGCAAGAGACAGAAAGACAGACGTATAACATTAAATTGAATCAGATGCAAGAATATATGTATATACATTATGGGGTCTGAGATGATTCCTTCTTAGCGTTTAACACGGAATACCCTCGTCACCACTTGTAGTGGTAGAGGGTTTAAAATGGATGAAGATACGTATGATCTGGAAGAAAAGCATTCTTAATTTCCAAAAATGTTCTTGGCAAGGCAATTACTTGTTTTAACGGGTCTTTTAAATACCGAAATTTACATCAGGGAATGTTTACTAAAACTTGCTTCCATTTATAAAACTTCATAATGTGTCCACTCTTCTGTCTTAATTGATATTCTGTTGTTATGGTAAACAAGCTCTTGAGTGGTACAAGAACAATTATGTGGTATTTGCACCAAGAAAAAGCAAATGCTTTAAACTGACAGGAGGTAAGGTAGGTGGAGAGATATTGGACTCTTGTTAAAAGAGAATTAAAAGGCACAAAAAAGTTATCCTTAATTTAGTATTTCTATTAAAATTTTCTTCAATATTTCTCTCACTGTATCCTACTTTTTCTTCATATTTCCTGCAAATAAACATGAATATGAAAACTTTAATAATTATTTCCGTATCCAGTAAATCCCTTTTCTATATTTAATCTTTATTAAGTTGTTCAACACACAAACAAATTGTTGCAAACAAAAAAAGTTTTCTTAGTCTGTTATTTTTAAGAAACTCATTCCTTTAGTTTAGCTCTCATCTCTAATCATAATAAAATAATATTAATTCGGTATTAACCCAATTTATTCACTCTCAAACATACGCACACTCACACACATAAATCATTTTCCATGTACATATATGTAAAATTATTTATATACGTTTTGTGTATCATATGACACCCAAAGTTATCATATATCATCATTACAGACAATATCATTATTTTCATTATCATTTCCATCATCATCATCATTGTTTCTCCTTTTTTGTTGTTGTTATTGTTATTAAGGTTAAAGTTAAAATTATAAAACTTAATCTTCTTAGGATAATAGAAAATATCAACATAATACACACATGTGTGTAATGTATATTGATAACAATTTCAAGGGCTTTTAATAAGGAGTGAGATCGAAAAAATCTAGACATACATATAAACAAATATATGCTAACAAAATTAATATCACTCAACTTTTTCTTTTAATTTTTGTTTTAATTCGTGATGACATTTGAACCTATTTCGAAATCCTTTCATTATCGTTTTTATAGTGTTTTCTGTAATTATGAGCAAACAGGTTGTTCATTTCGTTTCAAATCTTCCACATTTTTGAATATTTGTTTTGTGCTTTTCAAGCTCCCGACTTCGTGCCAACTATAAATACCACATTTTGACCTTGTACCATTCATGCCAAGTCCGGTCAAAAATAATTGGTCACATTATGAAGTGTTATGAATGGAAGCAGTATTTTCTGTTAACATTTCTTGATGAAAATTTTGGCACGTTGTAACAAATGATTGACTTCTTTTGCCGCAACTGCATAATTTTGTCGTACAAAGAACTTTTTGGGAAATGTTGACCGCATTTAGGTCATAAACTTTTCTTTAGCATTCCCTCGAGCATATGCAGTATGAACTTGTTAATCAGGAAGTTGCGAAAAGTCAGCAAGAATATTTGCTTTTAAAACCTTGACTTTAATAACCTGCTCTGGTTTTGGCCTCTCGATTTTTGCAGCATTCCTGTCAGGAACTTTTGAATATTGTATATGAATGTTTGGTCAGCTATTTGTAGGACCAAGTTGGACTTTGTTGAAAATATTTAACTTTTTTGATGCCTTATTTGAATCAGGTTAACAAAATATTTGTTTGTCATTAAATATAATAAATATAATGTTTTATAAAGTTAAATTGAACCACAAAAAAATTAAATAATACTTAAACGTTTTACCAGAGAACAATACTTTTTTTATCTCACTCCTTATACATGTACATTTTTACATATGTACATGTACGTAAGATATTTATGAGCATATGTGTTTGAGTGCTTAAATATAAATAATTTGAAGGTATTGATTATAATATGTGATGGTTGAAGGACAATTTATTGTTAATAATAAAAGGGAAAGTTTTCAAGTTGTCTTTTTGAGGTCATTTTTATTGAAGTTTTTTTATTACACTTAATTAAATTGTTTATGTGATATTGATAAACAATTTGAATAAAAAATAGTACCATAAAAATCCCTTTACTTAATATTTATCTATTTCGAACAATGTATCTTTAAATAGTGTATATAACATAATAATTACCTAAAATACAAAAAGTAACTTAAGAAGATCCTAAAAGTAGCACAAAATTCCATATTGTTGATTTCTTAACAATTGGGACTATTTAACCCAAATTTTGTATTTTTGTTTTAGTTATTATGGAAAACCAAGAGTATCATCAGAATATTAAAAGTACACATATCGGTTCAAATTACTTTTTATCCATTTAGGTCTATATGTATCGTATTTCACGTTTTTACATTACTAATAACAAAGAACTCAAAAAGTACTATGGCAAATTTAAAAAAGTACGTAAAATAGGTAAGAAAAGTCTTCAGTATATTTTCATGCGGAAGATTTTAAATATAACTAATAATATACTCAAATTATTTGTTTGTCTGTTTAGGACAACATATATATACTTATTTTCTTAATAAAACTTGATTATTACAAAAGTATCAATATAAATTTTGACATAGAAAAGTTCATCATATTTAAGTGTGCTTACTGCACATATTGCGTATTTAAGTATATTGCGAATTTATAAAAAGATATTTTAGTCTTTTTAAAAAATATAAATAAAAAAGACTATTTTCGAAAAAGTACCAAATATTGGTACGATTTTAATGTAAATATTTTTGAAGTTCAAAAAGTACCAATTTTATATTTTAAAATGTTTGATTAGTTCCGAATGTGATCAGAATTTTATTTCTATGTATATTGTTTTACAAAATTTTTAGGGTATTAAAAAGTACCAAAATTAACTCCATTTAGTTAATTTTGGTACTTTTTAATAATGGTACAAATATAAAAAAGAACTTATAAAATTAATGTAGCAAATTTAATAAATGAACTATATTTAAATTCTTCGTTCATAATCTTAAGAAGGAAAATTATCCGAAAATATGGAATTTAATACGATGAGTTTTACTATGTGTGTAAATTTACTAGTAAATTGTTTGTTAATAAAACATTTGAGAAAAATCTGCAAAAGAAGGTATAGTAGATCTTCTAAGGCATAGTAATATTATAGTGTTTTGCACCATGTGAAGACTTTCAAAAAGAATCTGAATTCATAAAACAAAATGTTTGCTGCTACCGTATTACTGCACTCAGAAAAAAATATACTTGTGGTAACCATATTCGAAATGCAACATGGCCCGATCATTAAGGGAAGTAAAAAATATTTGTGCCAAATTTCAATTAATTTTGTCCATATTTGAGAGTTTATAAATTATTAAATATTATCTAAAATTGTTGGTATGAATATATCTAAATAAGTTTTTGTAGTACCTTTATTTACATTTTGGTCAAAATTCCATATATTTAAAATTTGTTGTGTCAAATATCGCTCTACAACTTTTTTGCAATTATATTGATATCGAACAATAAGAAACGATCTAATCAGATTTCAATGAAATATGATAACTATTCAAAGCCTGAAAAAGTTTCCAACAAAAAGATAGACGAACTCGGCTTAATCGACTTAATCTTAGTGAGATACAAGAATATATAAATGCTGGAGAAAATTTATATTTTCTTTCTAAATGAATTTAAATTCTGAAATAATCAGGACTGAATCACTCGTGATAGAATGCCGTCAATTTTCACATAATAGAAGTTAATGAAGGATTTAGGATTTTTCTGTATTAAAATATAATTTTTTGATAAGAAAACACAAGAACATTTGGAAATGAATTAAAGGAATCTTCATTTTATACCTTTTTTCCTTTTGAAATTTCTTTTATTAAATTTAATCAAATATTTCTCCCCAGAAACCTTGACTTCCTTTATGTACAAATCACAAAACAATGTTCAATTACTATCATTTCCAAGACCTTTATTTCTTAAGAACATCTGAAAAAAGGTGTAAAAATACAAATTGACTTGTACACCTACAAGTGAACGCGTGTATTTCAATTGTATTTCATTCCCTGAGGAATCAAATTTAATAAAAAATGGTAAAATATATTTGTTATACATATTTTTCTTTAACGCGACAACTGAAAGATAAATAGCGAATTTATCTTTACAAAAAAAAAAAAGAAAAATTTTTAAAATAGCAACATTAAGAAAGACAGAGACGGAAAGACTCTTTGAAAAGATATAATTGTTATGTCAACACAGTTGTTAAGTCATCGACAATGAAAAACTCTAGACAATTACAAAATCTTTTGTGTTGTTGTTATGTCTTGTTATACAAAATAGGTGAATGTTTTTGCGGAAGGGGAAGAGATGTCTATATAAAGGAATTTGTGAAAAGAAAATATCTTTAAGAGTAAAATCATTATTTCAGTTTATTGCGTTGCGTACAGGGAATTTTATGAACAGATAAGAGGATTTTTTTTTTGGAAAAAATATGTAATTTAAAAATTTTTATGAATAAGTTATTTATAAACAAATAATACATACACATACTAATTTAAACAAGTAGAAGTGCAATAGACTGTTAAAACCGATTTTATGGCACACTACACAATAACGAAGTTCTAAAACGATTTTTTGGAAAAAATTCTGCATAGTTTTCATAAAGATTTAAACATTTTTGCAGAGATTTAACCGAGGTGGCCTAATTTGAAGAGTCACCAACTACACCTATGACCAGATAGGGGTTTTTTTCGAAGATATCTTAGTTTTACATATGTGCAATTTTATCTTAAAAGTTCAAAATTTCAAAATAATTATCAAAAAAAAAAAAATCGTTTGGAAACGCTGTAACCAGATATAAAAAAGTCGGGACAATTACATAATAATTCAAACACTATACACTAGAAGGGTATAGTTTTAGGTGTAGCTGGCTATCGATTTAGTAATGTAAATGTTATAGTGATTAAAAAATTGATTTTTGACTTGTGTAGCGCTAAGAAGGAATCATCCCCAATCAATTCAAAATCTGAGTCTATGTCCATCTGTTTAAAACAAAATGTATATACTTCACATGCATTTATGTTGAAATGTATCGAAGATTCGGAATAGCTGAATATAATTCTTATTCATTTAATTTCTATTCTTATTTCTGTTCCCCACCATAGAAGAATTAACTTTGTCATTCTATGTGTAACACCAAAAAGGAATCGTTTAAGACCCTTTAAGGGTTCTCTCTTGTATGACATCATATTCCGAGTCGATTTACCTATATCCGTCCGTCTGTATGCCTTTTGTTGCACGCTTATTTTTCTATTATTAAACTAAATGAAATTTGGCATAAATGTTTGCCACAGACTAACGCAGATCACTATTTAAAACTAGTAAAAATCGATTTAATGCAAACAAATTTATAGAACGATATCTGAAACAACCCTAAAATTCCTACAAAGTTATAAAATTTCTTTTTGAATTGAAAGCAAATAAAGTTCAATAACAATTTTTCAAAACGGACCTGTGTTGGAACAGTTATAGACAGAATATGGAAGTATGCATATGGATGTATTTGTGTATAAATATATGACGCAGTGTGATTATTACTACAAACATGTGGTGAAGGGTATAGAAGATTCAGCAATGACGAATATAGAAT
The DNA here is from genome assembly GCA_004302925.2 of Cochliomyia hominivorax. NCBI lineage: Eukaryota > Metazoa > Arthropoda > Insecta > Diptera > Calliphoridae > Cochliomyia > Cochliomyia hominivorax. Next base: position 22,481,645 of record PYHX02000158.1, read on the forward strand.
TCATTTTTGTTAATTATTATCTACTTATTATCCTACATGCGGTTGTGTATTATACATTTCAGCAGATGCTTGTAACAAACAGAAAAAATATTGTATATCGTTCGATTAAGTACCATTTTCTGAGTCAATTTGATTATGTCCGAACAACCTCCCGTCATCGCATTTGGAGTGTTGTCTTTATAATTTTGTGAACAAAATACAGGCAATTTAAAAAGATATATTGATGAAATTTGGTGGTTGCAACTAATTGAGCTCAAAGACAATGCCTATTGAAGCTGGCGGTGATGTGTCCATTATATCGCCTAGCAACCCTAAAAATGTTTAACTGGCAAGAAGTCATAAGGATATAAATATCTTATAAATCAAACAATTTTTACTATGTTTGGCAAAAATAAGTCAAATAGCTTGCTAAAACGATGTGTCAAATTATATGAGCATCGGTCTATTATTTTTTATTGTCACCAACATCCGCCACCCTCAAACATCGCTTTAAAGTGCATAAACTTCATATAGGCAATGGTATTGTAATGGTATTTGGTTTAATTAAGGTAAATATCTGCAAAAATCGATGTTAGAATTTTTAGGAGATTCGCTTCATATTTTTTATAGACAAAATTCTTTTAAAGCGCATGAATACTATATAAATGCCATACGAAGGTCATTCATTAATTTTGTAGTAGAGGGTAATAAATATTCGGATTTGACCGATAACTTCTTACTTGCTTTTGTATCGAATTTTTATAAAATCTATTCAATATAAATTTGTCTGGACAATGAAATTTGAATGTTTTTTCTACGTTATTTATTGATTTTATCAATAATTTTATTGTAAATAAATTCATTTCTTGGAAATATTCAAATGAATAAATTTTGTGTACAATTTTGTCTTCTATTTTATCAAATCTTTAATGAAGACACCTACATTGAAACCTACGGATTTACAAATTAATTTAGCATGCTTAAATAAGAAAGCGGTCACATGCACAATTAACAGATATAAGAGGTATATGCCTCTAGAAGCAAATAAACTCAAGAAGTGCATTGTTCGAATCTTATTTTTTGGAAAAATTAAAAGATCGTCTAGAGAATTAGTTGAGTGATTTAAAAAAAAATATGGGAAAAGAGAAAGCGCAGCTTTATTAAAATTTACTTTATGGAGTTCCAAAGGATGACTTCAGCCTTGTGCAAATATTACATTAAACTAAATTGATCTCTATATTGGCTACATATTCTTCTCCTATCCGCTTTACAGATTTTAAAGCGGATACGGATGAAACAAAGATATATATGGATAAAATGGTTTTAATAAACAATCCAGCATTAAAAGCAGAGCTTTATAATTTATCATAATCGGGGAAGGCACATTTGCATTTACAGAAAATTGTGAATTGATTTTTTTATTGTATCAGGTGGAGGAGAGTGTTGAGTAGATATCCTGTATAGAACGCAATATGTTAATTATTTTATATTAAAGAAATAATAATGTTATAGCCCTTTTAGTCCGACTATGTAATACCCTTCACCATTCAGAGTTAATTAGTAGCTATGAAAAATTCATAAACCACCCTGGTACAATTTGCTTGATTTATGCATTACATTATTATGACTCTAATATTTGTTTGAACTGTGTGCATAGAAGGAGATAGAAGTAATTATGAAGTTAACCTCGGGAGGTTATATGGGACCTATGAGAAATAGAAGACCGATCCTCGAATAATGTGTCACATTATTTTATAATATCATGTGTAACAAATTTTGCTAAATCATTTTATATTAAAAACTAAAAACCCCATTCCGTAGTGAATATTTATATGGGAACTAGATGAAATAATGAGCCCATCATCACCAATTTCAATAGACTTCTTCATTGGGCCAAAAATAATGGCACATGCTTAATATCATCAATATATTTTTAAAACTGCGATCAGTTTTTCACAAGGTTAACATAAAAACCCAGCTGTCCAAATGGACGGACTTCGCCATTTCGACTCAGAAAGTGATTTTAAAACAAACGTTATACTTTGAAGTGGTGATATTATTAAACAACTTTATTAGAAATTCACTATTAAAACTAGACTCCTTTAAGTTTAGTCCCAATTACCTTAACGTGGAATTGCTTTACTTAAAATGTACCAGACAAGTACTGAATATTTGAAAATTAGCTATAATTACTTCTATATAAGAAATTTAGTTTAGAAGACATAAAAATCATAATTAGAATCACACAATTCGGGTTTATTCATAAGAGAAGTTTCCAAGTCCACCTTATACTTTAGACGAGAACTATTTCAAAAAATATGATCTGACAATGTTGGGATCAATAATCCTTATTGATTGATGTAAAGTGGCAAAAAATATCATCACCATTATTATCATGGAATATAATCTAACAGAACAATAGAAAATAATTCTAAATCGCCATCATCATTTTCACATATAAAAGTTTAATTAAAAGATTAAAGTTGAATGAGATTTCTAAGCAAACATTTTTGAATTAAATCCTAATTAAATTTTTGTTTAATTTCGAAAAGAAGTAAATATTTAAGAAGACATCAAATTTTACAAAAAACAATTATTTGCTTTTGTGACTAGACGTTGAAAAAAGAACAGTGATGATGAAGGCTTTCCAAGGACAATAGAACTTCACAGAATATAAAACAACATTACACACATTTCTTGGAATTAAAAGTTTACAAATACATTAATTTTTCTGTTTTTACAAGGACCAGCTCTTACGATTTCAATTTTTTAAGAATTATTATTATTGAATTAAATTCTATTAATGGTAAAAAGGGTATCATTAGTGAATTTTTTACTAAAATTAAATAATTAAATGAACTTTTTTGAATTAAAGAAGAACTGAGGAAAATTTTGACTAAATGAAAAATGCTTTGAAGACCAACTTCGTATCAAATTAAGGAGTCAATCTTTAAAAGGAAATACTATCAAAATTTCCTAACCCTCAAAAAAACAGAAACAAGTAATGCTTTTGTGTGACTTTCGAATGACTGTTTCAATAAATCATACTGATTTTGAACAATAAATTATCATTTAGAGCTTTGAACCATATTCTGTGATTACAATAACGTTAAAATATTAGTATCCATTGATTTTTTATCTATTTATAGCATTTTTTTTTATAATCTTTTAATTAAAATCAAGTCAATATAAATTAGTCTAATAAAAATAAGTCCTCATTTTATTGGCCAAAATAGCCTTAAAGCGATTTTAATTAAAACATAACAACTAATTTAACAACAAATAACATTTATTTAACACAAACAAATTGCTTTTTCACAAAACCTTAACATTTCCCCTAAAGACTTTACATCTCCAAAAAACAAATTAAACTTATTGTCATAATTATCGCTTAAATACGAATTTAATTGTAATTTGAATCTGCTTCTTTAAAATAATTTCACTATAAAGTAAATAATTTTGTCAGACATTAAATTACGGATTAATTCAAAAAATCATTAAAACATCAAAATATATTTTATATTCATTTTCTTGACTGTTCATTTCCATTTATTTAGAGATTTTTTTGTAAAGATTTATGTCTGCCAGCTTAAAATTTAAGTGCCAAAAGCACACTTAAAGTGCTTTAAAGTTTTTCAACGTTCAATGTTCATTCGTTGCTGTTCGCTGCTGTTTTTTGTTTGTTTATGTTGACTTGGATTTAGGCTTTTTCGTTTGTTTGTTTGTTCACTCATTTGTAAGTTTTTGTTATCTCCTCTAAAGGCATTTTCTCGAGCAAACAAACAGAAATGATGACAAATTGTGGGCAGCGCTGTTAAGCCAAAAGGAAGCAGAGAGTATAAAATATATATATATATATATATATATATATATATATATATATATATATATATATATATATATATATATATATATATATATATATATATATATATATATATATATATATATATATATATAAAAGGATTTAATGTTACTCATAAATAATGCCAAGATTATAAAAAGCTTTAAATGTTTTTTGCTTGTATTTTTTTCGTATTTCCTCGATTTATTTATGGCCTGTCTAACTACAAGTTAAATGGTTATAAATCGGTTTTTGAGCAAAAATTTTGTAACACCTGGAAATGTGAGAGTGGGAGAGAGAAGGCAAACAAATTGTTACAAATTTGCAGATATTGGCAAATCAAAGAGGCTGCTGAAACTGATATCGGTTAATGTATATTCTAAACAATTTACTAAACGATCGAAAAATTTTCTGAATATTAATTATATAGAAATTATAATCGAAAATATAGTCTTAACTGCGATCTTAAATTTAGTTTAGATTACAGTCTTAATAATAGTTCAACCAAACTCATAATAAACTCCAGTGTACATTACAGTCTATACTACAATCTGTAGTATAGACTGCACTATTGTCTGAAATATAGTCTAAACTGTATTCTTGACAATAGTTTAAATTATAGTCTAAATAGTTAACAAAACTTAAGTCTAAACTATAGTCAAAACTATGGTTGACTAAATTTATAGACTAGACTAAATTATTGTCAAATGCTGTCTTAACTTAAGAAAATTCTATAAAGTCTAAACAAAAGTCTAAATTATTGTGCATTCAATATTTTAAACTATAGTCTATACTAGTTCCTAAACTATCGACTAAACTGTAGTCTCAACTAAAGTGTCAACTATAGTCTCAACTATAGACTAAACTTTAGTCTTAAATTTATTTTAAATTATGGTCTAATCTATTGCTTAAACTATAGAATAAAGTATAATCAGAACTGTATTCTTAACTGTAGTCAACGCTAAAACTATAGATTAAAATATATAATAAACTTATATAAACTAAATATAGCCTAAACTCTAGTCTACACTATAGTCTGAACGGAAGTCTTAAGGGAAGTCTAAGCTTTATGTTTACTGTATGCAAAACTAAAAGTTTAAACAGTACTTTGAACTTTACAGACTCTATTATAGTATGGACTATATTTTCAGCCTATAGTTTTACCTATAGTCTAGACTACATAAAGTCTTTACTATAGCATAGTTTAGACTAAAACTGTAATAAACTGTAGTCTAAACTATTATCTAGACTACAATCTAAACTATAGTCTAAACTATAGTCTAATCTGGATCATAATCTGGAATTTCTTAAAATTCTTAGCACTTGTGTAATGTCTTGAATGTTCGCTTTGCCTCTTTCATTTTTTTGTTTTTCTCCTTGTCCTTGGCAGTATTTTTTTTTGCTTACCACCTTGGAAAAGTCTATTTTTCTCACAGTGTCAAAAAAACGTTTGGAAGCAAAAAAAAAAAAAAGATTTTGAGAGAAGATGACAAGACAGTTTAAGCCTCTTGTTAATAAACATTAAAAAGAGCAATTTTATTATTTATGTTCATTTAATACACAACTCAATTACTCTGACTGATGCTGACTAACTAGTAGTCTATTATAATTATCATTAAAGAGAGAAGAATAGCACTTAACTTTTCAGAGAACAGACAAAATCATTGTAAATTATAAAAAAGGTAAATGCAAGCGTATGAGTAATATTTATATTAATTTAATATTAATCATACGCAGTAGTAGTAATAAGAAATAATTCTTTTTAATACAATTTGCATTAATTTTCCTGCCAAATATGACTCTTTTGTTATGCATGTATTCTGGTTCTTAAATTCATGTCATTTTTTAACATCTTTTCTTTCTTTTCATATTTTCGTTATTATGATTTTTATTTCTTTCAATGACTTTTAAATGGAAGAATAAAAATCATCATCACGTATCAGAAGTAAAATTTCAAATGGCCTGAAGGACATTTAATACATAAACTGCATTCATACGTATGCTGCCATCATTTATGGCATTTTATTGATTTTGACTGAATACTCATTCATTCATGCAATTATTAAGTCATTCGTTCATTCAGCCTTTCATTCATTCATTTATTCGTTCGTTCCTTCATTCATTTATTAAATTCATTCATTCGTTTATATTTTTGGATTATTGAGTAAATGACAAAAATTATTGGCAGCTCTGAACAATAAGTTCTTTATAAAGATCTCTCCGTTTTTGCGTCTTAATGACTTCTTTTCATGTTTTTAATAATGTAATGATTGATTTTTATTTGGGGAATTATTTTTTGTGTAATATTTTTGAGCTGAACAAAAATATAATATGGATTTTTCTTTATAATCTTTAAATCTTTTATTTAAGTTAAAATGCTGTTTTTTGTAAAGGAATTTTATAAAGTTCTTTTACTTCTGATAAGGTTATAAATAACTGATAAACAAATAAATAGTCCTTTTCGAAAAATGATGTGAATGGAGAATAGACTTCAAAATAAGATTTAAATTGAAAAATATTAATGGAGATATTTATGACTTGGTAATTATCTTTTAAATCTATAAAAGCCAGTGCGTATGATTAATACTGATTTTTATTAATATTACTCATACGTCTCTGTAGGTTATACAGTGATTATAAACCTATTTTTATACCCTCCACCACCACAAGTGGTGAGGGTATATTAAGTTTGTCATTCTGTATGTAACGCCAAGAAGGAATCATCTCAGACCCAACAATGTATATATATTATTGCATCAAATCAAAAACTGAGTCGATTTAGCTATGTCCGTCTGTCCGTCTGTCCGTCTGTCCGTCTGTCCGTCTGTCTGTCTGTTGGAAACATTCTCACGCCTAGAATAATTGACCGAATTCAATAAAACTTGGCCACATTATTTGTTATTGTCCTAAGCAGTTTGCTATTTAAAACCAGCTATATCGGTTTATAAGCAAGGAAGTTATAGACCGATATCTGAAACAACCTCAAAATTTCAAAAATGAACTCTTATAATTTCTTCTAAAAATGTAATTGGACTAAAACAAAAAATTAATTTTAGCATACAATTACACGTGCTTCATCATCGTGCCAAAAATTATCAAAATCTGATTAACCGGAAAAAAGTTATAGGCTATAATATGCAAAATTTTGATACACCCCAAACTCTTTGTGTCATATGGACCGCAATTTTTAAGATAATTTACTGAAATTTGTCACAACTAATTTTTAAACCATTCTTAATATATGTTATAAATTTTATTAACATTGGTCCATATTTTGATATAGCTCCCATATAACGCCATTTCCCGGAATATGATTTATAGCTCATAAAACTCTTAAATTGGAACCAATTCTATTGAAATTTGGCACAAATAATTATTTAACTATTTTAAATATATACTATAAATTTTATTTACATGGGTCCATATTTTGATATAGCTCCCATATAAAGCCCCTTCCCGGAATGTGATTTATAGCTCATAAAACTCTCAAATTTGAACCAATTCTATTGAAATTTGGCACAACTGATTTTCTAGCTATTTTAAATATATGTTATAAATTATATTAACATGGGTCCATATTTTGATATAGCTCCCATATAAGGACTTTCCCGGAATATGATTTATAGCTTATAAAACTTTTAAATTTGAACTAATTCTTTTGAAATTTGGCACAATTATTGTTTCAACTATTCTAAATATATATTGTGAATTTTATTTACATGGGTCCATATTTTGATATAGCTCCCATATAAGGCCCCTTCCCGGAATTTGATTTATAGCTCATAAAACTCTTAAATTGCAACCAATTCTATGGAAATTTGGCACAAATAATTTTTTAATCATTTTAAATATATACTATAAATTTTATTCACATGGGTCCGTATTTTGATATAGCTCCCATATAAGGCCCCTTCCCGGAATGTGATTTATAGCTCATAAAACTCTTAAATTTGAACCAATTCTTTTGAAATTTGGCACAATTAATCTCTTAATTATTTTAAATATATACTATAAATTTTATTCATATGGGTCCGTATTTTGATATGGCTCCCATATAAGGCCCCTTCCCGGAATGTGATTTATAGCTCATAAAACTCTTAAATTTGAACCAATTCTTTTGAAATTTGGCACAATTATTGTTTTAACTATTTTAAATATATACTATAAAATTTATTAACATGGGTCCATATTTTGATATAGCTCCCATATAAGGCCCCTTCCCGGAATATGATTTACAGCTTATAACACTTTTAAATTTGAACCAATTCTTTTGAAATTTAGCACAATTGATTTTCTAGCTATTTTAAATATATGTATTAAGTTTTATTTACATGGGTCCATATTTTGTTATAGCTCCCATATAAGGCCCCTTCCCGGAATATGATTTATAGCTTATAACACTTTTAGATTTGAACCAATTCTATTGAAATTTGGCACAACTAATTTTCTAGCTATTTTAAATATATGTTGTAAACTTTATTAAAATGGGTCCATATTATGATATAGCTCCATTATAACGCCCCTTCTCGAGTAAATAAAGACCAATTCTACTGAAAGTCGACACAATTATTTTGCTAACTGTTCTGAAGATATTATATTAATTTGCCCTGTATCGGTCCAAATTTTCCTATAGCTCCCTTATAACGGGATTTTCCGGAAAACGGATTAGAGTTTATAAAATATTTAAATAAAGATCAATTCCATTAAAATTTAGCACAATGATTTTTCTAATTATAATCAAAGTATATTATAAATATGAATAATCTTGGTCCAAACTTCGGGAAGGGGTCTTATATGGGAGCTACATATAAGACCCCTTCCCGGAAAATAGTTTTGAGCTTATAACAAGCATATTTTTTGTTTTTATACGCTCCACAGTACAAGTGGTAGAGAGAGAATATTAACTTTGTCATTCTGTGTGTAACGCTAAGAATGAATTATTTCAGACCCCATAATGTATATATTCTTGCATCAAGTCAAAATCTCAATCGATTTTCGTCAATCTCTTTGTCTGCTCACATCCGCAAAAATTAACAGAGCTCAATGAAAATTGGTAGAAAAAAGGCAGTTAATAGAAAAATTTTATAGCTTAAATTGTAACTAATTGTATGACTAATTAAGTATTTCTGTGTTATATACATTTGTGAGTATATGTGTGTCTATGGAACCTAACGTATTAACTTTACACGAATTTGTGGTGGAGGGTATTTAAGATTCGGCATAGCCGAATATAGCATTCTTACTTGTTTTTTTTTGATTTTTGAAAATTTGCCATAAATTTATGTTTTAAAATAATGTGACACTTTTATATAAATTAAAGAAAAAAGTACATAGTAAATTTAAAAATATTATCAATATAACTCAACCTGGCCCTACAAAAAGTTGGCAAAGCATTCAATCGTCTGCTTTCAAACTGATTTCTATCAGCGAAAAGAGCTTTTTTTCGCTGATAGAAATCTTGGTTCAGGTAGAGGAAATATTTCTCATGATGTTTCTAAAGCCTAAAAATAGAAAGACTTTTTAAAAGATTTGATTTTAAACTTAGATGGACAACCTGTTCGAGCAAAGTGACAGAAAACGCTATAAAAACGATAATAGAAGTGTTCCTGAGAAATTTCATCTCTATTGATTAAAACTATAGAAATGTTCTAATTATTTCAGTCAAATAAAGAAATTAAACTGTCAGTTATGTGGTTTCCATTTTATTAACATACATGTGTATTCTAAGATCACAATCATTTATTCTGAAACTTTTGTACGGTTAAAGATATATTGATGAAATTGGACATGGTTTGAACTGAGGTGTTACGGATGAATTCAAATTTGTGACCTATATTAAGCTCACATACTTTAAGGATTAAACAATAAGGATAAAAATTTTGTTGAGCATTTAGTTCAACTTAAATATCACTGAAACTATAAAAGACGGTCAAAGCAGAATTTAAATTAGAATATCCAAGACGATCAGGGTATCTCGTTTGTCTCAATTCATAAATTAATTTTTGATGCATTTTTAAAAACATACTTGAGGAGTATAACTTTGGAGCATCAACGATGGATGAAGAATGTAATTCAGATAAATACCTCAATTTTAACGGAGTGAGAGTTATTAAAAAAATATTTATAATATAGAGTCACACTGTTTTAAGGGTTCTTAAGAACAGTAGTTACACCATCAATATGATAAATTTATTCCTTATTAATTAACAACCAAAATCCTCTGCTACTTAACATAAATTTCAAAATCTTCTTCAATTATGTTCCTAACTTGTGTTAAACTATTCGGTTTCATTTCTCTAACAACTTGTGCCAACTTTTTCAAGTTTATTTTTAATATAAATCTTCACCGATTGACTAATATTAATTTGCGGTGCAATTATTACTTTTAACAAAAACTCTCGACAAACATCAATTGTTAACTGGAAAAGGAAAAAACAGCTTTCAACTATAAAGAAATCGTAGAAAAACGAAACCAAAGTTATTTTCCTTCTTCATTTCTCTTCTGAAACTTTGATAAACCCTGAACACATGTTATAGATTGTTTTTCTCATTCCAGCGAATTTTTTTCTAGCGACAAGTTTTATACTCATCTTATATAAATGTTTTTTTTTCGTTGTTATTTCCATCATCTTGACAAACATTTGATATGGGAATCAAATCGACAAAAAATACGTGAAAGTTAAACTGAACATTACTTACTCACTCCCTTTCTTGTTTATACATTCTTTCACTAGTGATTTTGAATCGCAGTCCTCTTGAGGTAATGATTGTTAGAGGTTCGAATAAATAAATTGTAAAAAATAAAATCAAAGTTTTTACAAAACTTACGAGTTCATTTGTGTGAAAGAAATAAAGTTTTTTTTTCTTTTTTTTATTATTTTTCCTTCACACAAAACTCATTCTTTTCAAAGTAGAAGAGGTGAAAGAAAAATATGGTTTGTTGCAATAAAAAAATTGTTTCTCATTTTGCCACAGGAAATAAAAGTTTGTTTTTTTTCATTACAGTTATTCTGTGAGTTTTTCTTTTTTTCTCGCCCACTTTGACTCTGTACTCTACACCACCGTAGTTGGTTGGAGTATTACGCGTTTATGCAAATGTTTATTACACCCACCTTTAAGTGCACCCTTCGACTCAGAATCAGGTCGCAATTTCAGATACCCCAGGAATGGGGTTTTTTATGTCATAAAGGTCCTAAATAAAACAATTTATACAAAGTTTGATACAAGTTAGTCTTATGATATTCCAAAATAATATACAAAAATATGTGAGGGTCGGTTTATTATTACTCACAGATCTCATATTAACCCCATTCCAAATATTGTTTTTATGATATATTATGGTTATAAAATCTGGTTCCAAAATTTAAGTCTGCAAAAAATTTCACAGGTTGAAACGGTAAATAGAACATCATAAGATTATTTGATAAAAAATTATAGATGATCTGGAGGAGTCCAAATCGGATTTATTGATTTACAAAAATAAAGAAGGTAAACATCATTTCTTCTTTCCTGGTTCATGAGCAGGTTAGTTTATATTGTACAGAAATCAGAATATAAAACATGTATGAAATGTATAGACTCTTAAAGGGCTGGTCCAATTTTGATGACATTTATACAAAATGATACCAATGTACTCGAAAGCAATATAGAAAATCCTGATAGAGCTAGGGGAAGGGGTATCGCTATATATAATAAATATTGATTGTGAAAAAAACTAAAGAACTATAAGCGAGCGAGAGTTCTTAAATTTACCACCAACAACCTTCTTAAGGAACTGTTTTACTGAAGAAAACCAAGACATATAAAATCAGTTGGAGATGATCGTTCTTTAGATATCCGAACATCTTAACCTGGTCTTTTAACGGCAAGATTTCTCAAATTCGGTAACAACTATTTCCTCAAGGAACTATTTTACTGAACAAAACGTAGGACCTATAGGGCCAGTGTAAAGCAGATATTGGTTATCATATATTTAAACATCTATAATAAAAATAGTTCTCAAATTTTACCTTAATTACTTTATCAGGAATCAGATTTACCGAGCAAAACTAAGGATGAATAAGACTAGGAGCAGAAGAACCCCCATATGAAGCAAATTTTAATTACAAATAATCTATTTAAATCGTACGATAATAAAACACTAAGTTTCTAAATTTAATCTGAACTGATCTGATTTTGATTCTTTCTATTAAGCATATATCGCAATATTAAGTTACACTTTTACATATTTTGATTTTTAGCATCTCGCAGGGTGTTTAAGTTTCTTCATAACCGATAAATATTTAGTCTCGATTTTTTTTTTCAAAAAACTTTTTGTTCTTAAAAAAATTGTGTATATTTTACACTTCCTGAGGGATGCAGGAGTTACTATTTCATTTATTCCATGTCAAATTCACTATATAAAATGTGTAGTATTTTCTTATAGTTTTTTTTAATAAGAAGACAAACTAAAATGCGGAAGAAGAAAATAAAGTAATGAAATGTTGTTAGAAAACATGATAAATATATATTCAAGTATGTGCATTAATAATTGTTTGCAAGTATACAAGGGAATGCAAGGAAAAAGGAAGAGTAGAATGAAAGACACTAATACATAAGAATTTAATAGTTTTGTGGCATTTTCTTAAAATGTTGGTCAACAATTTATAACTAAATTTATACATTAAAAAATTAGTTAACAACGTTTTATGTTGTCCAATTGGACTCTAGAAAAGAGGATCACACTTTTATGTATAGAGGTTTTAGATGACTATAAAAATTTAGTTTAAAGCGCATTTTGCCATTTATTCACACTTCGTAAACTAAATAAATCTTTTCATCACTTGTACTAATAAAAAAGGTCAAATCTCTTTTCTAAATCTTTAAAAAGTATCCTAAACTAATCCTCAATAACTCTTTTGAATACCTTAAACAAACAGTAAACTAATGTTTACTTCCGTTTTTTTTTGCTCTCTTTTTCTCAGATTTTTTGTTTACTTCTAAAAGTAATTAAGAACACCTTTTCACCCTCTGCTAACCTTTAGTTAGTTGGGTTATTTTTATTCATAAGCCAACTATTTGCCAAGTCACATCCACCAACACAAACACAAAAACACAGAGTTTATATCCTTGTTTTTTCTCCTTCGTTGATTAAAATGCTTTCAGTGTGTTGCATTCTTTCATTCATTCATTCTTTTATTAGTTCAATGTTTTTTATACCCTCCATCACCACAACTGGTGAAAGGGGTATATTAACTTTATCATGCCGTGTGTAACGCCAAGAAGGAATCATTTCAAACCACATAATGTATATAAGTTCTCGCATCAAATCAAAATCTGAGTCGATTAAGCTACGTGTGTCTGTCTGTCTACGAGTAGTGCTCTCACATTCACGATAATTGACAAAGTTAAAGAAATTTACATCGACCATTTTTTTATAGTTCTGAGAAGTTTCTTGTTTAAAACCAGCTAAAAGAGATTTAGCATATTAAAAGATATATGATGTGAGTGTTTTTATTAAACATAACGTATTTACTTCACATGCATTTATGGTGGAGGGTATTGAAATTTCGGTACAGTCGAATATATCATTCTCACTTGTTTCTTTTTCATTTAATTTTTCATCTGAGGTAAATGTTGCTACAATGTCAACAGTATTATTGGTGTTTTTCTCTTTTAACATTTTTTGTTTATTTGTTGGATGGAAAAGAATTAAAACTGCAACAAAAACAATTTTTTTGTTATTATTTTATTTTTAAATTATGCCACAAACACTATTAGTTTGTATTTCTCTACCGCAAGCGATTGGAAAAATAATTGCACTATGGTCAATTAAATTTTTAGTAAATGAATTAATTTTTAAAGATTTCATTCATTTTTCAGATTTCAAATTTGTAAAATTTAAATTGTGTTATAAGAATTTTATTAAAATTTGTATCAAATTTTCCCGTATACTTAATATAATTTATTTAATAAAACTCATACGCATCGATGTGTTGTTTTATGATATTTGATGAAATTATTTTACACTTACTACTACACTACTGTGTACCTTACACAAATTAACAAATCAACATTTAGCAACTGTAACATATTTTTTATGTTCAATATAACTAATATGGTATTTTGGAGGGTAAATAACTGACACTAAAGTTCAATATCTGATAGTCACCATAGTGTAGATATACATTTTTAGAAACTGTGCGTTAAAATAATGCTTCACGAGAAAGTCTGATCACCATCTTACGATTACACAGTGAGACAGAATTCATATTTTGGAAATGAATCTCTGGCTCTTGATTGGCTTGGTAGATTTTCATGAAATTTAACGTAACGATAGCCGAGAGTGTGGCTTAGAAACTTGGATAAGAAAGGCTCCAAAATTAAAATTAAATTTTCTAACAGTATGATCAAATATCTAAAAAGCTGTTGAAGTGAGAGAATTATGACTTCATCTCTGTAACTTTCCTATGGAGCAGTATTTTTGACAAATCGTAGGACGATTAGGATCAGGGGGATATATCACCAACATTAAGTGTATATATTAATTTAATTAATTATATTCGTATATCTAGGTAGGAAAAGGGTGTGTTACAAATATCGCTGAAACAATACATATAATACTCTTTGACTGTGATGATCCATTATGTACACTTCATACTACTTTAAAGCAGTGTTGGAGTACTGTAAAGAGATAAAAGAGAGAAAGAGAAATATAGCAGTTATAGTCTGCAGTTCTATGACTGTCAAATTCTGTAACCCATCTACAAACTACTGGTACTGACTCATCCTTAACTTCACAAACCCTTAGACAAACTCTTTTCACGTCCTTTTCACTACATTCACTCCTACTTGTCCATGTGCACTAAGTCTTCTCTAAGCGGTTTTCCAGTTATTGCGAAATTCTTAAGCACCCGTTCACAATTACCAGACGTGTCGATCCTGCACGATCTAATTCATCAGCTATCTCATTTCAGTCGTAGTGTGCTGGCACCCAGCAGTCTGACCGCAACCTTTTTAACTCCAAAGATTTTGGCCTGGTATACGCTATATTCACCAGGAAGTCCATAATACCTTCTTATTTTATTTACTACTTGGACCATTCTGTAAATACTGAAAGAAAGTAGGTCAAAAATCACATCAAGGTCCGATTGAAGTAAGCTTCTAACTGTTTCTGTTATGTCAAAAGAGACACAACTTTACACTTTACACAGAAGATACCTTCGACTTCGATACTCATTGTCTCTCACAAAAAAGTAGACGCGTAAGAAGTGCTGACCTTTCCATAGAGATGTTAATCCAGTTTATAAATTTAGGTTTAAGGACCTGCTCTTAGTTAATCTATTTTAGCCGCTGAGATTACGCCAAAAACTTGCAGGCATATTCCTCTTCCTATGTAGCTTGCTATGCAGGAAGAATCCCCGATAATTGACTAAATAAGCCAATCTCAATTCTAGCTCTCCAAAAATGGGAGACCAGAATCTCTCTCATACATGTATGTTATACTTAAGAAGCGTTACATTAAAAGATTTTTCATCGGATGGGTGGATAGATAGATGAAATGATAAAATCCAGTCCGGTAATGATTCATAAAAAGTCTCGTAAAACCAGCAAATTAGTTTCCCACTGTGCAACATAAAATCATTACACATAATAATTTTGAGTTTTGTTTGCTTTTCCTCAGGAGGAAGCACTCTCCACCACCTCGAGATGGGTCTGGTGAGGTTTTGTAATAAGTCAATATAAAAATCGTTACTAAATAACTGCACATTGAAAATTACTTAGTAACGTTTACTCAAACGTTCTTCTCATATTCTTTGTCATTTACTGTAAACGGAACTAAAGAAGAAGAAAAAATTTAACTTACTCTTGAATCCTGTTATCTACACATCTTTCATTTACTTCAACACCTTTACAAACAAATATTATTTTGCATTTTAAAAATTCAACGCAATAAAGATGAAACTTTTAAACCTCAAACTGGCATTTAGTTTTTGAAAATTTTAATAAGGAATTTTAAAAATTTAAAATTGCAAAATCATTGTCAGAAAATAAAAATGACTTTAAATATTAAAGCTTTTTTTTAGAGTTTAGAATTTAAGGTAAATTCAATAGAGGGGTAATGGTAACTTTGTCTTTGTATTGGTGTGAGTTTCCTTAACAATTTTACATTCTTGTTAGTTAGTGGTTCGGGTGATATGTTCGCTTGTGATGTGGTGATACTGTGTGGTTTCAACTAAATACACAAGAGAGGATGTGTGAGTGTGAATGTTCGTTGGTTTAACTTTTATTTTTTAATTTTTTTCAACTTTTTTGTTTCACTGTTTGTTGTTGCAACCATTTAAAGAAAAAAGTTTACTAATTGCTTTTAGAATCTTAAATTAGTCGTTTAACTGAATACCAAGCAGATGTTGGTTAAATATAAAAAACCTTAAAGTGACACTTAATAAAAGTAACAAAACCAATTGTTGACAATAAAGGACACATATTTTTTTCGGTTTAATTTGAATATTTCATTGGTTTCGATATTTTTCTTGTCCTTTTTTGGGTGAAAGTTTTTAATCTTAAGTGATGCATGGCACAACTTTTTAAGGGGGGTTTCAGTATGAAATGTGGTTTTATTTAAATGGAAAAAAGGACTAGATTTTTTTTTAGCATTAAACAGTTATATTGACCAACTGTCAATAAATCAAAGTGTTACAAAATGTAAATGTAAGCATTTTTTACGTTTCTTTTTTATAGAATATTGGGAGTAAATTAAAAAATGTTTTTGTAGTCAATTAAAGTGAGCAAAAATATTATTCTGAATTTATGCTGAACTGGGTTCTACACCCAGTTTTAACTATATCGAACGATTCAGAGTAAAAAATTATTAAATCGATTTTTCAGATCGATACGTATGTATTTGCTTCCTTATTTATTTTTGAATTTCTAGCATTAATGAAATCTAATATGCACTAACCATGCTCATGGAATACAATACTACGCTAGATTCTGTGTCCCATGTTCGCATAACAGCATATCTGTGGGTTTGTTCACTACCTTTGGTTAACAAATCCAATCTCGTCTTTGGATTTGTTTCGTTCTTTTTAATTTTAATTCGATTCATGATGTTACGTAAAGGGTGGACATAGTACCTAGAATAGATTTCTTCTTCGCTGTTAGCGACTAATCTTTCTTTACCACTTATTAAACATTCTGGTTCACGGCATTGCTATCTACCGCCTTATCCTTCCATGTGGGGGGAAAGTAGAAACGGAAGGAGGGGCTAAAAAGCGGGATATTGGGAAAAGGATGTTGGAACACATAATACTTTGGTCAAAAATAAATTGACTTTTTCTGTAAATCTGTCACCTTATCGTTGATACATTGGAGATTTTTGATATATAGCTGATATAAGTGGATTTATAGTTAAAGTTATTTATCCTAATTTTTAGCTTTTAAATTATTTCCTGCTCATAAAAACTAAGCTATTAACTAAATTCTAATGGAGTTTATTGGGAAATTGCTTTCCCTAATGCACTCGAATTTCCATTCCATAGAGAATTGTTCGGAAACTATTAATTTCTTCATCTTCTTAGAAATTAGTACGTCGGTCAATTCAACTATATAAAATCGTACACCAAGATTTAAGTATGAAAAATATTGAACCGACCCTCGTAAATTTGATATAATACTTTTTGCTATATTATTGTAATAATCTCTTATCATTTAAGATTATTTTCGGATGTGGCGGTAATATGAGGACTATAGGAAATAATTGATCAATCCCCGGAAAATTTGGTTTGGTGTTTTTTAGTTGTATATCTGATTAACATACAAAATATCATCGCAATTTTTTACATTCAGGCACTTATGTACTTTAATGTCTTTTTTAGCTTGGGTCTGTATGGGAATATCATCTCGATATTTTTCATATAATATGTATAGTGTTCACAACGTGTACATGTACAGTCATCAAGTTACACGGATGAACGGATAGTTAGACATCAAATGAATTAAACTATTGTGATCAGATGTACTCCTCCAAATTAAATCGATAAAACATTAGCTCTGGTCTTGTGAAATTATTTTGCTGGGTCTGGTAATCTGTGAGCCAATTGAAGTTGATCCCTTTAATAAAATATTAACTGATGAATTTTTTTAAATAATCTCATTATCAAAAACTGGCTTAATTTCAATTATTTAGTCAACGTAATCTGTAACCAAAAAATAATTGTCATAAAATACTTCACATTATACTGAATGACATAACATTTTTTATTTAATTCCAATTATTTTTAAACATAAAAAACTTTAGAGGACTTTTTTATCATTAAAATCTGCAATAAAATATTATTTTCACCTTGTTATTTTTAATTTTATTATTGATTTATTCATCTTTATTATATAACAAACATTTTATGCCATTAATCCATCAATATCAAATAATTTTTTATAACATTTTATGTTCGAAAAAAAAACCGAATTATTTTCGATTTACTATTTTGCAAGAGAACAGATTATTTATAAAATGAAAAGTTAATTACTTTTGAAAGACGTGATATTGAAAGTTTTCGTTTTAATGCAAAAATTTTATTCTTATTTTTACACCCTCGACCACGACAAGTGGTGAAGAGGGTATATTAACTGTGTTATTCCGTATGTAACGCTAAGAACGAGTCATCTCAGACCCCATAATGTATATATATTTTTGCATCAAATCAAAATATGATTCGATTTAGCTATGTACGTCTGTCTGTAGTTGGCACTCTCACATCCACAATAATGAATTTGGCCTGAGTATTTGTTATAATCTTAAGAAGTTTTGTATTTGAAATCAGTAAAATTGACTCAGCACATCAAAAGATATAGACCGTTATCTGAGGCAACTTCTAAGTAACTAATTTTATGATGCATTAAATGTTCCTGTGTTGTATTTAAGAAGAACGTGTACATATTAGATACGTTAGTGAGCGTATGTGTTAGTGTATATATACGAAACATAACGTATTTGTGATGAAGGGTATTGAAGATTCGGCATAGTCGGTTGTTTTTTTTTTTCAAAAAGCACAAGAAAAACATTTAAGTTTATTTCTCTTCAACGGAAAACACGATTTTCATGTTCAATGTCATAAAAAGAAGTAAAATGAGCGAATAAAATATGTTTAATTTGAAAAAAGTTGTTATAATTTAAATATATTCTAAGGTAGATGTGTATGTGCTTTTAAGGATTGTTTTTTTAAAGGTTTTGTTGGATATTCCAATTTAATTAATCTCAAGTCATGTGAAAGAGGAGCTAATTAGATTTTAAAGATGTGAAAAGATGAGAAAAATGATTAATGAAGGAAATGAGTGACAGAGATAAAGAACGTTCATTGCAAACGTCAGAACTGGGGAAAAGCTAATATTTTCCACTGCTGTAAAGGTTTATAGAATTTATAATTCAATATGTAACACTTTCAAAAATATAAGTAAGAATTTTGTTTTCAGGTGTGTCGAAACTTGTATATTTAAATAAGTATTATTTTCTATACAATAATTATTACTCCCGAAATGGGAAAACTTTGAAAGTCAACCCAATTACCCTCAAACCAAACTCCCCTAAACCAACTCTAAATGGCTCAGATATTATCATGTTCTATATTACTTAAATACTTTTAATAGTTTAAAAGTTATAGAATTATTCTTCAAAAAAAAGCTTTGGAACCATCATTGCCAGAGGGACATAGACTACCTTCAAAATGAACTTTGTCATATTAAATGAAATATGACAATAAAAATGTTAACTAAATATAAATATTTAAGGAAATAAATAGTGTGTAGAAGAGTATAATTAACGTGAGTGAAATTAAAGGAATATTTTGCATAAATTCATGAAAATGCAAATGGAAGATCAGCTGATCAACAAACATGTAAGAAACATTTCATCAGAAATACAAGCCAATCGGCTCACCACCGTCCTATTGGCATTGCACTGTTTTTAGTTGTGTTTTAAGTTTCCCAGGGGGCTTTGCTGCACAAAAATTCTCGAAAGATATTTCACAAATCACAAATTTACGTGTATTGAAAAAATGATTGGGATAAAATTATCGCTATAGTAGATCTAGAGATGTTCTATAATCAATATTTGCTTTGTTTGGAGAGTACTCCTTCCCTTGGTCCATTATAGTTTATGTATTTATCTATTTAGTAATTTAATGATCATATATATGGTATTTACATTAAATAATATTCATCAATATAAAGATTTTTTGTCAATTTAAATGATGTAATTGAATAATATTTATTCAAATTAACAAATTATGACAACATAACGAACTCAATTAGTCAAAATTAAGAATTATTCGTCAATTTGAACAATTTACTATAAATTAACAAAAATTTTCTTTATGATGATCAAAGGTTTCGTTGGCTGATAAATAAACATACTTTCTTTCAATTCTACACCCATTTTCGTTGAATTTACTACTTTTATTGGTTTAGCGTATGAACGACATATTTGCATGCGATTGTGCAGGTTTAAAAAGTTTCTCATATATAACCCCTTTCTAAAGAAAATAATTTTAAATGAGGTGTAAGCATCATGAAATTATTTAAAATATGTGATATTTTAGAAACACAAATCGTTAAATCAGATAATTTCCTTTTCATGGTAAAAGCATGTTAATGTTGTATCAGACTAAATGTATTTCCAATATAATACTGACCAATTTTCTTTATTAGCAACTATTTCCAATAAATATTTTTGGAATAAATTTTGCAATAAAATATTTGTTTAATCTGACTTTCCTTTAAATTTAAACGGTAATGTATAATTTGTTTATAATTTTATTGTGGCAATTTTTTAAATTTTATTAGTTTTTTGTTTTGTTTAAATAATTGCTGCTTAAATTGTTGTGTTAATATAATTAAGAATTATCTGCCTTTAATAATTAAATCATATTTTATGTTGTTTTTTATATTAATTTATTTAAATAGTTTTAATAATAAATATATTTTATTCCAATTAAATTATCTCAATTTTTTTAAACGTTTGCTACAATTTTTTATTATAATTGGTGACAGTGAAGTTCATTGTAAATTAAAACAATGTCATGAATATTTGATTATTGTTGGAAAAATTAAAAAAAAACAACAAATGAGAATGTTATATTCGTATGCTGAATCTTTAGTAACCTCCACCATGAATGCGTGTGAGTAATATATTTATGTTTTGTACATACACCCTCACTCAAACACCTACAGACGTATACAATTTATACAAGTTTTAAATAAATATAACATACGAACAATTATTGAGATATAAAATAAGTTATATTTTTGGAAACTGAATCGATTTTGGTAAATTTGAAATGGTAATGAAGTAATATAATTTTAATATTGTGCCAAAATTTTTATTCTAATTTCTCGATTATATAAAAGACAATTTTACGAGGTTGCCTCAGATATCGGTCTATATCTTTTAACAATCGGAATCGATTTTGCTGATTTTTAAAAGAGCTATTACAAATAACCAGGAAAAATTTCATTGTGCTCCGTCAATTATTATAGATGCGACAGACAGTATAACAACAGGAAAGACAGAAAGACAGACGGACATAGCTAAGCCGAATAATATATTGATTTGATGCAAGAATACATATATATATTTGTAGATCTGAGATGATTCCTTTTTAGAGTTACATACGGAATGACAAATTTAATATACCCTCTTCACCACTTGGGTGTGGTGAAGAGTATAAAAAGAGAAATGTATTGAAAAAGCACGTAAAGCAATTAATTGTAATTTTAATGAACAAAAATATATTTTTCGAATATACAAAGTTTTAAAGGATGAAGTTGATATAAATAAAATTTTATTAAAAGGAATCAATAACAAAGAGCATCTTAAAAATTAGAAATTATAATTATATTACTTAAGAACTATATTTCTGTAATTAAAATTAATCAAAACAAAACATACACTTAGTACTTTTAATGTAATTACTTTAATTAGGATCCTCCCTATTGTTTACAGATTATATTTATTCACAAAGAAATATATATTAACAATTAATATTTATTAAAATTTAATTTTTTTCTTATTACAAATAATATAAACCAA
>PYHX02000158.1:22503631-22542190 GCA_004302925.2 Cochliomyia hominivorax
TAGCTTATAAAAATCCATATCTTAATATTGCTTCCATATAACACCCCTTCCAGGAAACCGTTTTTAGCTTATAAAACTAGAAAATAAAACCAATTTTATTTAAATTCGGTAAATTTGTCTAACTTTATGTTACTAATTCCATCAATATCTGTACATATTTCCTATATCTCCATATACTCCCTTTCCCGGAAAACTGGTTTGAACTTATAAACCTTTATATGAATATGAAGCAATTTATTTTAAAATCATCACGAATATTTTCTAATTGTCTTGAATATGTGATACTTTCTTGGCAATATCGGTCCACATTTGCTAAATCCGCCATTTAAGTCTGGTTCAAAAATTATAAGATTTCTAAACTTGCAGCAAAACTGTTGAAATATGGAACAATTATCGCTAAAGCTATTATAACTATATGTTACCAATTTTAGGTGCCCTTCCAAGAAAAGCATTTTAATATGATCCAATTTATTTAAACTGTCTATTTTGACATATATCGGGCCATATATGAATGACACCTTTGTAATCCCACTACCCGAATAGTGTGTTTTAGGTTTTTAAAAGCTTTCATCGAAATTCAATTTCTTGAATGTTGCCTATAGCTCAGCACCAATATTTATATATTTTTAAATGTTATATTCGCTATAATGCAATCATATTTTAATGTGGTTTTTATAGAGGCCTTTTTCCGTAATTGGTGTTTAGAATAAGAAGTTTTCTGATGTAATATCTTACTCATACTTATTTATACATAATTTTAATGGTGGAGGGTACTTAAGATTCGGCACAGCTGAATATATATCTTCCTACTTATTTTCTTATTTTTCTTTTATTACGTCAGCAACTTTCTTCTGGGTATTTTTTTCTTCCAAACAAAAGAAATTTAAAATTTACTTGAAGTTATAAAAATTGGTTATACTTTGTTGGCAAACAAAAACTTATATAATTCACCAAAAAAAGTTCGAATCAAACAACCAAAAAAGAAAAGAAAGAAAACGATAAAAAATAAATTTTAAAACTTTGGTTTGTTCAAATCTGACTTTTTGGCTAAATTTTAACCTTCATCTTCAAACAAATATTTATATTTATTGTAAATTGCTTTTTTGTTGTTGTGTTTAAACCAAATATGAAATAATAACAACAAAAAGAAAAAACACAAAAAATAATAATATTTTATAGACAAAATCATTGACAAATAAATACAAAACAAAAACAATTTGTATCATTGAACTTTGTGGTTACTTTAAATGGCAAAAGTCTAATGTAATTCAGACCAAATGACAGACGGACAGATAGACAAACTAACAAACCAAACAAGTCATTCATCCAACCATCTATCCAATCAACCAACCATACAACCAAATTTCCCCCCCCCCCAAAAAAAAAAAAACACAATATTAGTGAACCAAACTAACCGACCAAACAAATGAAATGAAACTTAACTAATTTTTGTAAGTCAGTCACTGAAAATATAGCTAAAAGCGAAAATAGACAATTATGAAAATAAAATCACATAAAAATATAGTTAAGCTACATTAAATTTTAGCTAAAGAAAGAAGCAAAAATACAACAATTGAAAATAGAAAATAGAAAAAATAATATTTAATGAATTGTAAATTTGTATTAGGTATGTGCCAAAGTAATTTCTTTAAGAAATAGTGACGAAAATATAGTCATATTATATTTTTATATAGCTCAAAAGGAATACTATGGGCTAATAAAACTTGGCATACAACTCTTGATTATATATAAGGAAAGAGGTAGAAATAAACACACATTAAAATTACACACATTAAAATTACACTCAGTGCACGGACAAATTGGTACGGAAAGTTCAAGCTAATGTAGTAATATAATGTAGTAACGTAACGTAGACTGCAGATCTTCTTAAAATTTGGAGACCAAAATAGAGCACGGAAAAATTGAATACTTTGGCAGAATTTTCGCAACCTTCTGATCACAAATTTTATGTTGATGGTGCTCGGGAGAATGCTAAAAAAAGTTAAGGATCCAAAACAGTCAAAACTTCTCAACAACTTCATTGTACGACAAGCAAAATATATAGTTACAGCAAATTAAGTCAATCATTTAATACAATTGGCTTTAAATATACCGAAATTTACATTCAGGAATGTTTACAAAGAAGCCCGCTTCCACTTGTAAGACTGACACATGTGTTCATTACTTTTGGCCTTATTTTGACACAATTGTAATCAAGCCCTTAAATGGTACAAGAACAGTAATGTGGTATTTGTGCCAAAAGATATAAATCCCCCAAACTGCCGGAGCCAAAGTCAGTGGAGATATTTGCTCTTGTGTTGCAACAAAGGTCACCCAAAGTGTGGCGGGTGATTGGATAGCTCCAATTTCTTAGCAATAGGGGATTTAATGTCCAAACAAAACAGATATAAACCTAATCGTAAAAAACATTCGTCACTGGTCGTATAGAGCTAGATCCATTCTGATGATTTTAATATATCTCAGTTAAGATTGTCTATAGTCCGCCAAATGGGACTCATGTTGGTATAATGTTAAAAGTTCGAGCCAGCTTTGTTACATCAGCAATGACTATTGATGGGGGCTTTCCCTATGCCCCCTGAGAATTGAAAAAATTTTCTTTTGTCATATAAGAAAAAAATAAAATCAACATGCACGAGATGGTTAAATTTGAAAGGCTTCTGTTACTATCTAGAGTCCTGTAATCCTCCGAATCAACTCAGAACCATATCAGTTGTGATTATGTAAAATTTGATTAAAATACTTCCAACAATTCGAAATATTCAGAATTATTTCATAAATCCTTATTATTCAGCGGAAATTTATAAAAATTTTTGCTGAGAAGAAATTAAAAAAAGATATATTTTCGGTAAAATTTCTTTAATAAATTTCCTAATTATAGAAAATTTGAATCGTTAAAAAAATGGTTTACTTTTTCTCCCACCCAAGAAACATAATTTCATTTTTTTCGCCTTAGACCCATATTTTTTGCAACAACAAAAAGTTAATAAAAATCTCCATAAAAGAAACCTCAATTATGAACAAAATAAAATGACACAATTTAAAAAACACGAAAATTGAAAAAAACACACTCTTATAAACCGAAAACTGTGCAACTCAATTTCAATCATGGATTCATTTTTAGATGCATCACTGTTGTTGTAAAAATTACAAAAACCAAAGTTGCAATTTAATAATATTATTTGCAATCGATTGAACTTTAAAGTCATGTTACAACAACAATAAACAGTGGCAATGACAGCAACAGTAACAACAGTAACATTTTACAATATTATGTTGTTGTTACTTCACATATGAACATGTATGTTGTTGAATGTTGCATGTGTTTGGTAAAACGTAAAAGACAATAAACATGAAAAACAGACAAACTGACAGGCAGACAAAAATAGAGAGAGGGAAACGGAAAAAATGTTTGAAAATATTTTAAAAAGCGCTTAACAGACAGTTTTTTCACAAAATTGGCAATTGAATTTATGTAATCGATTGGCAGGACAAAATTCCTTATTATTTTTATTATTGAAATATTTTAACGAACGTTTGTTACACATAAATTGGACATTAATTACATCATGATTATGAGAATTAGGACAAATTGTTAGATGTTACAAACTTACACAGAATCATATAAAATTGGAAGAATATAATCAGAATTTGGACATACCTGAAATGAAAAATAAAAAATCAATTTTTATTAGAATAATTTGAATAAAATTTATAAATAAAAGAAGTTTATGACATATTTTTAAAAAATTTGGGGAGTTTTTTTTAAATTTATGGGAATTTTTTAATTTACTTTTTATAGGATTTTTTTTAATTTCCTTTTTTATAGGAAAATTTTTTATGGAAAAATTTAAAAAAATTTCTTTATAGCAAATTTTTTTAATTTTTTTGTAGTTTTTTTTTAATTTTTCTTCTTATAGGAAATTTTGTAAAAATATTTTTTTTATCGAAAATTTTAATAGCAACATTTTCAAAAATTTTCTTTTTATAGGAAAACTTTATAAAAAAAATTTTTCTTTTATACAAAATTTTTAAATTTTTTTTTTATAGAGAATTTTTTTAATTTTTTTTATAGAAATTTCTTTTTAAAGTTTTCTTTTTATAGAAATATTTTTTCAACATTTTTTTTTTTATAGGAAAATTTTAAAAATTTACTTTTACAAAAATTTTCAAAATTTTTTATAGGAAAGTTTAAAAAAAAATAATTTCTTTTTAAAGTTTTCTTTTTATAGAAATATTTTTTTTTAATTTTTTTATAGGAAAGTTTTTTAAAATTTCTTTTTACAAGAAAATTTGAAAAATTTTCTTCTTACAAGAAAATTTTCAAAATTTTTTTTATGGAAAATTTTCAAAAACCTTTTTATAGGAAAATTTTCATATTTTTTATAGGAAAATTTTCATAAATTTTTTTATAGGGAAATTTTCATAATTTTTTCATAGGAAAATTTTCAAATATTTTCTTTTAATAACACAATTTTCTAAAATGTTCTTTTTTATAGGAAAATTTCCAAAAATATTCTCTTTACAGGAAATTTTTAAAAAATATTCTTTTTTAAAAATTTCATTTAATTTTTAAAAAATTTTCTAAAAAAAATTTCTTTATAGAAATTTTTAAAATTTTTTTCTATGGGAAATTTATAAAAAAAAATCTTTTAAAAGGAATTCTAAATTATTTTTTTTTTTTCTAAAAATTTTCTTTTTTAGTATTTTCTCTTTTTATTGTAAAATTTCTAAAATGTTATTTTATAGGAAAATTTCTTTTAATAGTAAATTATTATTTTGTTAAAAGTAAAAGCCTATTGAAATTGGTCCAATATTTCAGGTACCTCCCATGCATATGTTCCTTTCGGAATGGGTTTTTAAGGTTAAGAAAGTCCTAAATATAAAGTGCTTTAAGCAAAGTTGATGTGCTAGAGCAGGTTCATTATTTCTCATAGGTCCCATACAAACCCTCTTGCAAATATATTTTTTAAGGGCATAAATCTCACATATACGTTGATAATAACTGGTCTTATTAAGATAAATATAAGCAAGAATCTATGTGCAAAACTATACGAGGTTCGGTCCATAATTTTTCCTAGCTCTCATACAACTCTTCAACAAAATAATATTAAAAAGAAAAATAAAATAAGTTATAATTTGTCCTTCGAAATGAACTAATAAACGTTGTTACTGTCTTTAATTGTTATTTTTTTATCCATTAACATATTTTTGTTGTTACTTTATGTTGCTGTTGTTTACCACTTACAATTGTTTTTATTTTTTGTTATTTGTATTATTTTGCTTCTTCTCATCTCTCTATTTTTGGTTTATTGCCAATTAAGACGAAGAAAAAAAAAACAATTTTTAACAAACAGACAATCAATTCAATTTTATATTGAGACATACAAACATACACATAAACGCAAATACACAAATAAACTTAAGAATGCATTTTGGAAAAATCTATTATTAACAGAATGTGCGTCTGCTTGTGTTTATCTACATAAATTGGTAACAGAAGTTTTTCGAATATAAAAACACACATACATACATGTTTATGTGTATAAGTATGTAGAATTAAATGTGGCTAAAAGCAGAAGACTATTAAGGGAATTAGGTTAATTGTACTTTAGTTTTGTTACGATTATCCGAAGCTTACAAAAACAATAACAATCAAAATTGAAATTAAAAAATGTAAAATAAAATTAAAATAAGAAGAAGAAAAAAACTACTAAATTGCTAAAAGACAGAAGCAGCAGAAACATATAAAATTTATTTTCCAAAAAAAAAAAAAAAAAAAAAAAAAAAAACAACCAGGAAAATGAAAACAAGATTTTTTTCCATCACCACAAGTGGTTAAGATGGTATACTAAATTTATCACACCTTATGTAACGATAAGAAGGAATCATCTCAGAACCCACAATGTATATATATTCTTGCATCAAGTCAAAATCTGAGTCGATTTAGCCATGTACGTCTATCTGACTGAGTTCAATGAAATGTTATAATCCTGAGAATTTCCCATCGATAAAGTATATTAAAAGATATAGACCGATACCTGAAGCAACCTATGAGTTCAAGCAGAAAACATTCGTAAAGTTGTCAATTATAAATCGACAAATTTGAATGAAATTTTGCCATAATATTAAGTTATATATGCTTCATTACCGCTCTGAAAATAATCGAAATCGGTTCAGTAGAAATTATAACAAAAAATATAACTTATTTTATGACTCTGTATTTCATTTAAAAAAACTTTAATATAATATATATGTGTGAGTGTGTATATACAAAACATAACATATTTACTTCACACGCATTTGTATTGGAGGGTATTAAAGATTCGGCATTCTCATATATTTTTATTGAGAAAGAAAAAAGTAACAACATTTTGTTATTAAACATTGACATTCTGTTAATACAACAACAAGAACAAAAAGAAATTCTTTAAAAACAAATTTTCTTTTGAGTTTATATTTCTAACTTCTTTACATCTCTTCATCTCCGACATGTTCATTCATTATCAGATCTTTTGTTGGAAAACATAAAACTTTTCTTGTTTTTTGTTTTCGGAAAACTATTTAAGCCTCGTTGTTAACTGACTAAAGAATTTTAAACCAAAATTAAAAAAAAAATAAATCTCAACAACTCAGAAAAAAAGTAATTAAACCACAATAAAGTTTCAATGTGCAACTTGTTCTTTTTTCTTGAGTTATAGTTTTTCCCTCCTTTTTAGCATAGTTCTTGCTGTTGTTGTTGTCTAGTGATACAGTTTTGTTTTTATTGCTTTAATTTGTTCTTCTAGAAAAAACAAAACAAAACGTTTTATTTTAAATTGTTATATTAACAATTTGTTGTTTCATTCTTGTTGTTGTTGTTGCAGTATCTTGTATCTAATAAAAGTTTATCTTGTAGAGAAAGTAAATTACATCGGTGTTGATGTGATAGAATTTGTTCTCAGTTTTAATGGAGTTTTATTAGAATTTAGTTTCCCTTCAAATATTTTATAAAATCAAAAATTTTTTTTTAAAATTCTATAAAATTCCTGGAGCATGAAAAGAATACAATTAAAAGATATTTGCTATAAATAGAATATATGAAATTTAGAATTTTATAATATTTACTATAATAAATTGATGGAAAAGAAAAAATACTATAAAAGAAAAATTATTAGAAAAAGGACATTTTTTGAAAATTTACGATAAAAAGAAATTTTATTTTGAAAATTTTCTATAAAAAGAAATTTTTGGAAAATTTGCAATAAATAGAAAATTTTTAGAATATTTCCTATAAATAGAAAATTTTTAGAAAATTTCCTATAAATAGAAAATTTTTCAAAAATTTCATATAAATAGAAAATTTTTCAAAAATTTTATATAAATAGAAAAGTTTTCAAAAATTTCCTATAAATAGAAAATTTTTAGAAAATTATCTATAAATAAATTTTTTTTTTAAAATTTCCTAATTGAAGAACATTTTTAGAAAATTTCCTAAAAATAGAAAATTTTCTATAAATAGAAAATTTTTAGAAAATTTCCTATAAATAGAAAATTTTTAGAAAATTTCCTATAAATAGAAAATTTCCTATTACTAGAAAATTTTTAGAAAATTTCCTATAAATAGAGAATTTACAAAAATTTCCTATAAATAGAAAATTATTAGAAAATTTCCTATAAATAGAAAACTTTCTATAAATAGAAAATTTTTTAAAAATTTCCTATTAATAAAAAATTTGTACAAAATCCTATAAATAGAAAATTTTTAGGAAATTTCTTATAAATATAAATAATATAAATTTTTAGAAAATTTCCTATAAATAGAAAATTTTTAGAAAATTTCCTATAAATAGAAAATTTTTAGAAAATTTCCTATAAATAGAAAATTTTTAGAAAATTTCCTATAAATAGAAAATTTTAGAAAATTTCCTATAAATAGAAAATTTTTAGAAAATTTCCTATAAACAGAAATTTTTTAGAAAATTTCCTATAAATAGAAAATTTTTAGAAAATTTCCTATAAATAGAAAATTTTTAGAAAATTTCCTATAAATAGGAAATTTTTAGAAAATTTCCTATAAATAGGAAATTTTTACTAGAAAATTTCCTATAAATAGAAAATTAAAAAAAAATCCTATAAATGGAAAATTATTAGAAAATTCCTATAAATAGAAAATTTTCTATAAATAGAAAATTTTTAAAAAATTTCCTATAAATAGAAAATTTCTATAAATAGAAAATTTTTAGAAAATTTCCTATAAATAGAAGTTTTTTAGATAATTTCCAATTAAAAGTAATTTTTATGAAAAGTTCCTATAAAAAGAAAATTTTAAAAAAATTTCCTATAAAAGGTAAATTTAATGAAAATTTCCTATAAAAAGTAAAATTTCCTATAAAAAGTATTTTATGAAAATTTCCTATAAATAAAATTTTTTTTAAATTTATTAATAATAGAAAATTTTTAGAAAATTTTTTAGTCATTAATTAATTAAATTTCTCAATTTAATTTAATTAAAATTTAGAAATTTAATTTAATTAAAATTTAGAAATTTAATTAATTATGTTAACTTTTATTTTCATTTCACTCTTTGCTTAAACCTTTCATCTTTTTTTTACCCAAACACTTCAAATGTCATTCAAATCTTTCGGAATTCCAAAAATTAAAACAAAAAGCTTTAACAAACAATTCATAAAACTTCTGTTCAAACAAGTTTGAAAGCTAAATTAATGTTAAACTAAGAAAATGAAATTAAATCATGAAATTCTTATGAACTTCTAAGGAAATAAATTCCAACAAGAAATCAATTAGTTTATTGCATCATAAGAATCAAAAGTTATAGACATTTTCAAACATAAAACGCCATTTTTGAGACATAAAACAGAAAATTTTCTGAAATCAAACTTTCTCTTCAAAAATTCTTTTTTAAGAAAATTGTATCCCTTGAAACAAAAAACGGTTGGTTAAACACATAACAGATATTTTAGCCTTTTTATGCACATGTGTGTGTGTGTATGTGTGTGCATACAAACACATACACTCACATACTTAATAAAAGTTATACACTCTCTATAAGTATGAGTTAATGTGTATGAAAATGTTGTTGTATTTTGTTTTAAAGTTTCCTTTAAGCACATTTTAATGTATTTTTACACTATGAAATATGTAAAGGATTCTTTCTTTCGCGCTCTCTCTCTCGCCGCTCTCTTTCATTTCCTTAAAGTTATTTAGTTACAAACAAACATTAATGTTAAACTTTATACTTTTTAGTTAGTTTTTCATCCTTTATTTTCTTGATGTTGTAGTTGTTGTCTAAGTTTAACTTCTCTATTTACAAATGACGCTAATGGAAGTGCTGATATAAAGTAAATACATGAAACTTAAAATTTAAGTTGTGTACAAAACGTATTTTCATTATTTTCTTTACATTTTTTTCCATTTTTTCCATTTTCTTCATTTTCTTCACTTTTTCTTTTTTTTTGGAATTTTTCTGGTAGTTTGGTTTTGTTATAGTTACCAGTAAAGTACTTGTTATAGATACAAAATGTTTGGGTAAAATAATACAACTACTTTCTGTACAACAATAAAAATAAATATAGCTGTTTTCAAAAAACAACTTTTTCAGATACTTTTCAATTTGTTTTTAACTTGTTGCTATTTAAAAGCTTTTTTCAAAAAAATAAGGGAAAAATGCTCTTAAGGGGAAATACAGTGATATTTTCAATTGATCTTCAGTAAAGTATTGAAAGTGATTTTTAGTCTAAAGAGTGATCTCAAGTCCAGAGAGTGATCTTTTTTCTAGAGAATGGTTTTTTGTCCAGAGAGTTATCTCTTATCTAGAGAGTGATCTCTAGTTTAGAAAGGGATCCATGTTCTATAGCGACATCTCTATATGTGATCGTGATCTCTCTTTTAGAGAGTGATCAGTAGTCTAAAGAATGATTTCTATTCTAGAGAATGATTTTTAGTCTAAATAATGATCTGTAATATAGATAATGATGTATAGTCTAGAGAATGATTTTAGTCTGGAGAATGATCTATAGTCTGGAAAAAGATCCCTAGTCAAAAGAATGTTCTGTAGTCTAGAGACCATAGGGAGCGATCTCCAGTCTAAAGAGCGATCCTTATTGCCTAGAGGGATTTCTTATCAGAAAGCGATTTCAAGCTGAGATGTAAAATCTAGAGAGTATAAAATATAAATAAATCTCAGATTGATCTACATTATAGATTAGAGATCTTTAGCATATACTACAATAAAGACTAAAAATTGATCTGTTTTATAGACCGAAAGGTAATATTTAATAAAAGTTATAGATTGATCTCTGCTAAAAGTTAAACTATGATCTTTTGAATAAATCAAAAATGATCTCTGCTTTTAGCGAGAGAATTATCTTTAGTATCCATTAGATATTGATCTCCGATTTTCGAAAGTGATTGATTTTCAGTCACAACTCAAAAATGATTTCTAATTTCAGCTGGTGACCTAGTTCAAGTAATTCTATTTCTGATTGACCTCTAATTTTAGCTTTAGATATCAGAAACTATGACCTGATATCTTAAAGTATAAATATTTAGAATTAAAATAATATCTATTTATGGGAGTGGAACTTTACTTTTAATTTAAAAATTTATCTCTTGTTTCACATTGAAATATTGACAGCTAAGACATGATAAATAGTACAAAGTAGAGAGCGACCTTTAGTACTAAGTAGGGCCTTATCTTCAGATGACCGTTTCTTAATAAACTAAGTGATCTCGGGTTTCAACGAGAGAATTATTTTTAATTTAGTGATTGAATTATTGATATCCAATTCTAGCTGGAGACTGAACTTGGCTTTTAGTTGGCAAAGTTATTTAATTGATCTCTAAATTTAACTCGAAATATCAACAACTAGGAACTGATATCTGATAATAACTACATAATAATGTCTAATGAGTAATTTCTGGTATAAACTAGACAACGATCTCATGAATAAATTGAGAAGTACTCACTGAAGTAATTTAGGAATTCATATCATACTGATGGACTCTAATGCCTATATTAAAGCCTGTTATATAGCCTATTTGTATTTCCATTTGTAACATTCAATATTATTTTAATATCTCTATTTTATTAACGCATATTATCAAACTGTTAAATCTTTAATATTCATACGTTCATTCATTCATTCATTCATTCATTCATTCATTCATTCATTCATTCATTGTTTCATATATCCTTTTCAAATTTTCTCTCATTCCATTCATATACAATATGAACAATATATTTTAATATTGTTGAACATTTTCTCATTTTTCTTTATGC
Source organism: Cochliomyia hominivorax (assembly GCA_004302925.2). NCBI lineage: Eukaryota > Metazoa > Arthropoda > Insecta > Diptera > Calliphoridae > Cochliomyia > Cochliomyia hominivorax. The sequence continues at coordinate 22,514,931 of PYHX02000158.1, forward strand.
TGCCGTTAATGGATAAAAATGAAAAACAAACGCACTTGGAGAAGTAGTAAAGGCAAAATAGTTTCCATTACATAAAATTTTATGGGTTTTAAACTATAAATAACAATTAGTGGACTAAAAAAAATATTCAGAAATTTTTATAAAAAAAAACGAGAGAGATATGAAAAAAATAACTATGTTTTTATATATATATGAAACGGAGGCAACAAAAGCTGAAGCTGTTCTTATGTATATGTATTCAGAGAAAATATTTGCACAAATTTATGAAAAATTTAGGTCATTTAAATAGACACATTTAACAATGAATTACTTTCTTTTTCTTAAATAATAAAAAAATATTTTTTTTTTATTAAAAAACATGAAATCTAGAAGTGAAAGTTTACAAAAGAAAGAAATTTTAAGAAGGATTTATGGTAAAGGGATGTTGAGGTCCTGGATTTAAACTAAAGTAGAGATTAACTAAGAAATTATCATAAGACTTTTTATACCCTCCACCAGCACAAGTGGCGAAGAGGGCATATTAATTTTGTCATTCCATGTGTAACGTTAAGAAGAAATCATTTCAGACCCCATAATGTATATATTTTCTTGTATCAAATCAAAATCTGAGTCGATTTAGCTATGTCCGTCTATCTATCTATTGTTAACATGCTCACATCCACAATAATTGACAGAGCTCAACAAAATTTGGCATGAGTATTCATTATAGTACTGAAAATGCTTCTCTTCAAAACCAACGAAATCGGTTAGATATGTGTGAGTGTGTTTGTACAATACTTCACACGTATTTGTAGTGGAGGGTATCGAACATAACATTCTTTTAAGTTTTAATTAATTTAAACACAACCTTAATTGAAATCTTCATCAAAAAACAATTACTTCAACTTTTCCTTTCCAAACATTTCACTTGAAATTAAAACTTAAACATTTTTTTTTCGAAATTTGTCAATAACTCTAAAATATTTTTGCAAAATTGGAATTTTAGTTTAATAGTTTTCCTTGCCTAGAGAAAACTATAGCAACAATTTATTGTCATGCAAATTTCTAACAATATTAAAAAATATATTCATAGAATAATATAAAATTTCTTTCCAGCTCTTTTAATCCTTTTTAAACTTTTTTCCAAAATAAATTTGAAATTTATTTTTCATTACAGTTCTCAAGTAATTAGTCGAAGTGCATTTTAATACACACCGAAAGAAAAACATTTAAAGTTATTAGAACTTTTAATGAAAATTGTCAGCAAAATAAAGTTCATTCTAAGTTTTTTGCATCTTTCAATTCCTTAAAAAATGTGTATCTATAAGATGTTTTTGCAATTGTAGATGTTGCTGTTGTTATTTGTTGGCTGTTGACACATCGTATATTTATACGTGTCTATATAGTTAAGTATGTGTTTGTTTTATAGTAATTACAAAAACAAATATCTATAGTCAGCACCTGAAAAGAAATACTTGCAGGAAACGTAAACTTAAATTGAAAGAGATTCTGAATAAATAAAAATAAGAAAGAGATACATTGGCAGACAGAAGGGAATTGGAGTTGAAAAAAACTGCATAACGAATCTAAGATACACTGCAGCACATATATTAATAAGACTCATTGAACAGGACATTCAGCTTCACTAACACAGATTGATCACGCATCTATACTTAAGACTTATTTATTGTAGAAGTGATCTTCAATCTAAGATAGAAGTACGCTTTATTATAAAGACGAAAGTGATCAATAACCAAAAATTGAGAATGACCTGTAGACAAAACTAGAGGATGAATTCTAATCTAAATCTCTCTAATATAGAAAAGACTTAACACTTATACAATCTAAAAAGTGATCTATGGTAAAAACTAAATAATGATCTCATGAATATACTAGAGAATGATCTCGGTTTTAACGAGAGAATTATCCTTTATTCAACCATCTCTGATTGATTTTTGTTCGATCTGCGATCTTAACTGATATCTAATATAAACTACATATGGATTTCTAATATTATATGGGACTGGTCTCTAGTCTAAATCAAATTATGTTTTCAAATCTAAACTATGAACTCTATTCTATACTAAAGATTTACCGCAGTCTAAACTAAAGATATACATCTTACTAAAACAAGAGATAAATTCCAAGAATAAACTAGAAAGTGATCACTAATATAAACTAGAAGGTGATCGTTAGTTCAAACTAGAGAAAATTCAATAGTCAAAAATTTCGATTGTTCTCTAGTCTAAGCAAGAGAGTGTTCTCGAGTTTAAACTAGAGAGTGATCTCGAATTTCAACTAGAGAGTCATCTCTACTCTCTCTACTTTGAATGTGTTTAAAGTTGTACTGTTAAATAAAGATAATCTCTAACCTATAAATTATATTTGTGTTATCTGTTTCCAAGTTGGAGAGAAATCTTTAATTATAACTTGGAGTGATCTCTAATGTATTTAGTTTATAATTGATCAAAATTTCTAGACCTAATTGGAGAGTGATTTCTCTAAAACTAGAGAATGATCTTTTGTCTAAATAACTGAGAAAACTCTGGCTTAAACTAATAAGTGATCCCTTACTAAACTGGAGAATAATCTCTAGTTTTAAAAGAGTGATCTCTTAAGTCTAGATTTCCATGTCCAATTTGTATTTTTTATATTTCAAAAAAATTCCAACAGCTTCCTTTTTCCAAACCTAAGTGGTCTACTTGCCTAATTTTCCTTTCACTTAAGTGACTGTCAGTTATTCAGGTCTCTTAAACAAAGTAAACAAAAAATAAATTCCTCCTAAAAGTTGTAATAGAAAACCTAAAACCAATAAAAAATTTATTTGTTTTGTACATATTTCGTAATACAGAATATTCAGTCAATAATAAAACTCCTAGAAGAGGAGGAAGAACAAGAAGAAGAGAAAAAGTAAATAAACTTGGCATTTGGCCAAAATAATGTAATCGAATATCGTTAACCTACAAACAAAAATCTAAGCAAGTTTTTCAATTTAAATTGTTCAAAAAAAAAAAACAAATTGAAGAACAACAAGAATAAGAAGAAGAACAAATTCATAATATGTAAGAGATGATTTTTTTGTTGGAAGAAGAAGTATCTATTTACCAACTAACATACATAGTTATTTACTAACACACATATATTTTAACTTTGATTTAAAAGTATGACAATAACAACATTTTTAGTAGTTTTTTTTCAAATTTTAATTTTGAATTGAATTATGCCGAACCTTTTGTACCCTCCACCACAAATGTGTCTGAAATACAAACGTTATGTTTTGTACATTCACACTTACACATACACTTATAAACGTATAAAGTACGGCTGCGGTCAAAATAATGGCACCACTCACATGTCACATCTTCGTTGCTGACTTGTGTTTTTGTTCATGAATATATTTATCCACAACTTTGAAGTCCCGTTATTCAAATTGTATTCCCTGAGAAAATAAAGTTCTTTTAAATCAACATGAATATTCCAATAAATTTGGCTGCATTTCAGAAAAGCGTAAACTCTTTAAAAAGCACAGGATCTTAGGAGCAAATTTATGCCGAAATAAGAAATATTATTTGGTAATAAAATAAAATGACTGGCAATACCATAACCTACAAATTAAAAATTGACAGTCAAGGACGAAACCTTTCATGGTTCATCGTATACTATTATCAAATAAAGAAGGCGACATTTATCTCGGCTGCGGGGATTAAAAACGAATTAAATCTGTCAATAACTACTGAAACTGTATCAGGAAGCTTAGAGAATATAATTTGAAAGCCCAGTTCCTTTATAATGTGGTTTGGATCAAATTTTAAAATTCTCGCTGTTATAGTTCTTTAGATATTCGAAAATCAAAATTTTCCTTCCCCCTGTTTCTACCCGCCCCACAATTTGTCTTGTAAAATAGTTCCTTGAAAAAGTTATTGGAATAAAATGTAAGAAAAACTTAAATATACAGCAAAACTTAAATATACATTAACAAATACTCAGGCCAAATTTCATTGAGCTCATGTAGACAGACGAACATGGCTAAATCGACTCAGATTTTGTTTTACTGCAGGAATATATATACAATATGGGATCTGAGACGATTCTTTCTTATCATTACACGTGAAATGACGAAGTTAATTTAAGCTCTTCACTACCTGTGCTGGTGGAGGGTATAAAAATTTCGATTTTTTTGTTTATTGTTGTTGCTGTTGTTTGTAAACAATTACAAAAAGTTTTGTAAGATTGAAGAAATAAAAGAAACAAACTAAAGAAAAATTAATAATGAACTAAAGTTACACAATAAATTAGTTAATTTACACTAAAAACGAAAAGAAGTTGAAAGGGAAAAAGAGAATAAAGATTTTGCTTTGAGAATTGGGAATTGGGAGATTTCTTTTTTGTTATAAAAAAAAGAAATAATTTTAAAAAGAATTTTGGAAAAATTAAATTAATATTAAGTTTTGTGTTTCCCTTTATAAAAATCGGTTTGGTAGAGAAGCAGTTATATATCGATAACTGAATTCAATATTTAGTTATATATCGATAAATAGATTTCAATAATATATGTCCAGATTTCTTTATAATGTTCTTCTAAGTTTTCAAAATCAACAAAATCGGTTCGGTAGAAAAAAGTTATATATCGATAACAGAAACTAAACTTACAAAATTTTTAAATTTAAGAACGTAAAATGTCTTAACCGATTTTAAGGAGATTTATCACAACCAGTAAATATGGTTATAAGACACCATATTCCACCTTTGATAGAAGTAGTAGTTTGGGTTTCCCTTCTTTCCACAAAAGTCCGTGAGATATTAAACGTATTAAGTCCAGATAATTTTGTGAATTCATGTCCTTTATTATGAATTTTTAAGATTAAACATTAAACGAAAAATACTGCTTTTTGATCTGAAAGACATGAAAGCATTTATGGTTTCTGGTTGTATTATTAATCAGGATAATAAATAAACAGCACCCAAAGCTTCCAAAGCGGGTTTTTTTACTAAGTTTCATTTGGTCATTTCAAATTGCTTTCAAATTGACTTGAAGGAGCACAAGTTCTTAATACATCCAGTGGGCGCATGGTGGATCTCTAAAGTTGATCATCTCAGGTTTTATTATTTAAATCGTCACATTTTAATTTTTTATTAAAATATTCTTATAATCATCTACAAGAATTATGCTCATATGTACAGTATTAAAGGATATTTAGACAGGGGATGTATCTCTAAAATTGATCACTTCCGGTTATGAATTTAGTCCACATATATTTCTACAAAAGAGATTTATTTTTAACTTAAGAAATTTTTTTTGGAAGATTAACATACCAAAAATATGTCTTGTAACAACATAGTGAATCCAAACCTATAATGTTAAATGGATTCTGAACATAATTTCTAAGGGCAATAGGGGAAATACTTTCTCCGCTAAACTTATCAGAAATTTAATAATTTAGACAGCTTGATTGTATAACTAAAAAATGATGCTATAAAATCCAATTTATTGAAAAAAAGTATTTATTTAATGAGCTTTATCCTTATAGGAATTTTGGATATTTTAGAATAAAAAGTAGGACAATCTTATTCTTATTGTAATCTAGAGAGCATTCTGAAATATAAACTTGAGAGTGATATTTAGTCTTAACTCGAAAGTTTTCTCTGGTCTATACTAAAGAGTGATATCCAGGATAACTTAAGAAGAATTCTCAACTGATCGCTCATATCCAAACCTTAGAAAGAGATCTTAGAATATTCGCTAGTTCGAACTTAAAAGTGATCTTTAGTATAAACTTGAGATTCATATGCTCTTAGATGAGGGACTAAGTGTTCTGTGGTCTAAGCTAAATAGACTTGCAAGCTATGTAAATGATTTCTAGTTTAGTAGAGAACTGTAGGCTGATCTGTAGTATAAACTCAAAAACAATCTAGTGTAAACAGAGTGTAAACAGAGTGATCTTCAAGTTAGTCTAGAGAGTATTTTCTAGAGATCTCAGGTGTTAATTAAGTGATGAAGTAAAAACTAGGGAATGCTTCCTAGATTCTCTGGTTCATACTTCAGAGTTATCTCTAGTCTGAGAGTTGAGAGTTTAGAACTCTTAGAGAATTCTTTCGTGGTGTTACACATAAATTAAAAGAGTTAACAAACACTATTTCTCATTGGTAGTAGAGTGTTTAAAATGGCAAACAATTCGAAGAAATTCCCTAAATTCAAGAGTGATCTCTAGGCTAAACTAGTTTATACTGTAAAATCTATAGAGAGTGATAGCCCGTCTAATGTAGAGAGTATTCTCTAGAGAAATTTTATCTAAGCATGTAATGTTCTATAAAGTAATCTCTGGAACCAATGTGAGGGTATAAAATCCCTCTTTATCTTTTGCGATCGAGGGCTTACAAGTGATAGGGATTTAGTAGCTCTACCAAGACATAAAATTAATTATGTCTACTTAAAATTCTTCATAATCAAATACTATAGTTCTTATTATATATTAATAGTTCAAGTTTTAAAGATTTTTACTATCAGTGTAAACCCCCCCCCACTTCACGCCTTTCAATTGAGTAGATTTGTAAGTTTTGAAGTCAATGCCAAACAATTTTTTTTTTTGTAATTCTTTTTTTATTTTTCTTGATTCCAAAGCAACAAAAAGATATAAAAAAATGGCATGATGAGCGAGTGAGTGATATGATGTGATTTGTAAATTTATAAATGTGAATGTGAATAGAATGGCATGGAATGGAATAAAGAATTTAGAGACTGGTACTAAAATATTGTTGGAATAGATGCAATTACAACAACTAAAAACTGGCTCTACTATAAAATAAAAAATTTCAGCTGCTATAGCAACTGAAAGTAATATATATGATAGTTTTTCTGTAGCTACAAATAAATGCAGATTCCAAAGATTCCAAAGAAAAAACAGAAACATGAAAGATAAAAATATCATTTTTTTTCGAGATTTGAACAAAAAGGCCTTTTACTCTTTTTCGACCAATAAAAACGTCAAACAATGCATTTTTTGAAACATATTTTGGAGGTTTTAGGAATGTTGACTATTATGTAATATTTTGACAAGTAAATGAAGTCATATTTTAAACCGAATAAATCCACCAGATGATGATACTCTTCTTTTTTGTGTTTAACGCCTCAATATTTGAAAGTGGTAACAAACAAGTTTCAAAACCATAAAAAATGCATTCATTGATGTCTTTTGCTTTTGGCATTTTACCTACTTTATACACTAATGCATATTCCTAAAAGCGCATTTGATTGTTTATCTAATTTTTTAGTTGTTCTCATCCAATTTATTATTATAAATTTATTAATGAGAGGCGATTTATCAGTACCTTTTAAAGTAAACAAGAATTATCTTATTGTTTGCCTTATTCATTCTCTTGGTGCTATTTTATGTAAAATATTGCTATAAACGCAGACTTCAAAATTGCTTTTAAAAAAATTATCAAAAATAAAATATTATAAATTTCTATTTCTTATAAAATAAATATATATTTTTTAATGACAATATATCAATTTTCAATCAATTTTATAATCGATAAATTTCATAGCATTTGAAAATGTGGAAGTACATTTTTTTGTCTGATCCAGAAAGGATACAAATCAAAATTTTCAGTGTAAAATTAAACATTCCGAAAAGACCAAAAGACCTTTTAAAGACCAAACTAAATCTTCCTGTGAATTCCAAACACGTTGGTCGCATTTTTCGAAGAGATGAAAAATGGAAGAAGTCAAAAAGCTCAATACGCATCATAATAAAAATCGTCTAAAATTCGCACGAAAATACAGGAATTGCGCAGAGGAGTGGAAAGGGGTAATTTTCTTTCACGAAAAAATTAACTTTACAAGGTCTTACTCATACGCATGTTATTGGCACGATCTGATATCCATCGATGTTCAGATATTAAAACGTAATTTTGGTGTTCGTAATTTTATGGTTTAGGTAGCATTTACTGCATTTGGCAAATCTAAAATTTGTTTTGTTCCAACAAAAATGAATAGAACGATTTAAAACGCATTGTTGGAAGATGCTCTACTCTCTATAATAAATAAAAAATGGATTAAGATTGCATATTCCAGCAAGATAATACTGCAGAACATATTCCAAAACAGTCAAAATCATGCTTAAACGAACACAGCATACCTTCATTAGACTGGCTGGTTTTCAGTCTGAACTTAAACTTAATGGAGAACTTGAGGGGATATACGGCCCATAAAGTGTGTTCAAATAATGCCTATTGCGAAAGCATAACAAACCTAAAACTAAAACTTTTGCAAATGTGAGAGAAAAATTAATGGATTTAAAAATAATGCTATAGAGACTGATATACCTCAGTGCGTTTATAGGAAAAATAGCAGTTAAACTCTAAAATTAAATTAAAAAAATAAATGAAATGGAAAATAAAGTTTTTAGCTAAAAAAAATTAATAAAAATATTATTTACCCTCTAAATATTTTGTTTTAATATTTTATATTTCAATAAAAAATATTATGTGCGTTTATAGGAATATATACCTATGTATTATGAGTTTTTTACAATTTAATATTTCATACATCTTCTTCTGTTTTCAATTGCACCTCTTCATTGCTTAAAAAAAAATTAATTGTAATTATATTGCCAAATATTACATTTACATGTTACGAGTTTAAAATGGAGACTGGCTAAAACTCTACCTCATCACATCATCATTATTATCTTCATATTTAGCAGAAATATTACCAAATCATCTGCAATAAACGGCAGCCCGAACATCACTTCAATTACCCACCACCACGAATTTAAGTCTTTTTTTTTTTTTTTTGAGTAAAATTGGAGGCTTTTAACATTAGTTTTGGGTTTAATATGAGGAAGCTTTTCAAATTATAATTTATACACTTATTACACACACATACATACACACAAAGAGCTTAACCAAATTACTTGTAGTTTGAGTTGCATCTCTTTTTGTTGGGTTTTTGGTTTGGAAAACGTTTGAATTATTTGATCACTGCATAGTTTGTGTTGTTTTCTTGTGAAGATGATGGTGTTTCGATTGAATCATTTTTGCCACTGCCTTAAGCGTTAAATCGAAAAATGTTTTTAAATTATGCCTTTCAATTATGGTTGCTTTTTTTTTTTGGAAAGGAAATGCAGAAAATTTTAACAGTGAGTTAATAAATTTTGTCCGGGTTTTTGTCATACAAATAATGGAGGAATTTCACTTTATGTATGGTCCACATCAGTAAAATTATAGAAAACCTTTAAAATGATCTATAATCTAAACAAAAATATTTCCTCCATTACTCCTCTTGGGAGCATATCACTTCCATTCTATCTTAAACGATAGTTGTTCTTTTCCCGGTTTTGTCTCTTTGCTTTGTTTAGTTTCTATAATCAATTTGATTTGTGTATCTAGTGATGTAGCAGGTTCTAGGATGACGGGGTTGCCTGTCATTGCGTTGCTAATTCTTACCCATGGCGTCAACGCTTTCTGACCTTTTTCATTTTCCAGTTGGTGAAATAGTTTCTTGAATGGATTTTATTAGAGGAATTGAAGTGGTTCATTTGGTATTCAAAAAACCAAGACGAAGAATTGTCCCATTCGAACCTGGAATGCTCGGCTTGTAGATAATCACAATATAAACAATTATTTCTACTAGAAACTGTGCTAGAATCCGAATTATAATCCAAATTATATAGATTATAAAGAATTCACTATATTAAATTATATATTCTTTATAGTCTGAATTATAGTTTAAACTATAATCTGAATTATAATTTTAACTATAATCTGAAATCTATTCTGAACTATAGCCTAAACTATCGCTAGGAATATAGTCTGAGCTGAACTATAGTACAAGTAACAACCTGAACTATTATCTGAATTATAATCTGAACTATAGTCTGAGCTGTAGTTTGAGCTGTAGTCTGAGCTGTAGTCTGAGCTGTAGTCTGAGCTGTAGTCTGAGCTGTAGTCTGAGCTGTAGTCTGAGCTGTAGTCTGAGCTGTAGTCTGAGCTGTAGTCTGAGCTGTAGTCTGAGCTGTAGTCTGAGCTGTAGTCTGAACTGTAGTCTGAGCTGTAGTCTGAGCTGTAATCTGAGCTGTAGTCTGAGCTGTAGTCTGAACTGTAGTCTGAGCTACAATCGGAACAATAGTCTAAACAATATTCTGACTATAGTATAAATTATATTCCTAACTATGGTCTGAACTATAGTCTACAGTCCTAATTATTGCTTGAGCTTTAGTTCTGACTATATTGTGAACTATAGTTTGAACTATAATGTGAACTATAGTTCTAATTATTGACTAAGCTATTATCTGAAATTAAGCCCGAACAATAGTCCTCATAATAGTATAGATTCTAGATCGACTGAACTATAATTTCAATAAAAGTCAGAACTATTTTTGGGATATAGTCTGAACAGTTGTCTGAACTATAGTCTCGACTTTAGTCCACTCTATACTGTGAGCTATAGTGTGAATAATTATCTGAATTATAATCTGAAATATAATCCAAACTACAGCCCAAACTATAGTCTTTGCTACAGTCTGATCTTCAATCTGAAGTATAGGCCGAACTATAGTTTGAACTAAATTCTTAATTAGAGCATCATGAACTCTAGTGTGACACATAATCTTTAATCGGAAGTATATTCTGAATTACAGAATGAACTAAAATTTGGACTATAGAATGATAACAAGTTAAAACTGTAGTATGAACTACAGCTTGTCTCAACTTTAGTTAGATTATAACTGTATTTTAAACTATAGATGGAACTAAAATTCAGACTACAATCTGATATAGATTACGGATAAAATTTCGCATTAGATCAAACCAGATTATCTGAACGTTAACACAGATTAAATTTTGATTCATAAGCCAGATTATAGTTTGAACTATGTAGCAGGTTACTGGGGGCTGAAAACTCGTTTCAAATAATTCTCCAATTGTGATCCATGTATTTGAAATTCTTCTGTTCAATAAACTATAACTTGCTCTCTTTTCATGCAACACACACACACATACTCAAACAAATGCTCCCAAAAAAATTATCAATACAAGCACAAATAAAAATCTTAGGATTAACCTAAATTTGTGATGAATACACTGAATTACATAAGTATCTCAACTCTTCACCATCGTAATATTGTAATAATTTTTGGAATTTTGCCTGGTAACTTATTGGCGCCTTTATTTTAATTTTCTTATACACTTATTGGCCTTCAATGGAATTATACTCCAACAAATAATAATAATAATGATGATATTTTATTTGATTGTAGCAGCAACAAACAACAACAAAGAAACAATATTTATAATCTCAATCTTTTGAAAATGAAAATGCGGCACGAACAACTTTTTTGTTCATTTTTCAAACGAAAAAAAATATATCGACGGAAAACTATAATTTTTTTATCTAAAAGATGTTTTTTTTTCTGTTTGTAATAAATTTAATGAAAACTCCTTTTGTAGCTTTTAATGGCAAAATGTCATTAAGATGAATGATGTGGATGCATTCAATGGATTCACGGAAAATCAGCAGTAACCAAAGCAGACAACAACAAAATTGAAGAGAAGCTTTTTAATGCAACCAGTTCATTCAGCAATTGCTGCAGTTTTAATGGCATCATGAAATAATCACTGAAGAAAAACAAAAGTAAAAGTGAATAAAATTTTTATACAAAAAAAAAACTGAATGTATAAAATGACAGACTGACATCTTCTACATTCAATTTGTAAGAAGAAGAAGAAAAATTGTATGAGAATTACCCAAGTGGAGTTATGTAAGTTTGTATGGATGTCAGTAGTTGTACATATTTTAAATTGTGGTAACGATTACATAAGTTTTAATTTAGTTTTTGTTTTTTTTTTTTTTTTATAAGACAAATTTAATTAGGATTTGGAGTTAGAAATTTTTGTACTAAAAGCTATTTTTATTAGTTGAAACAGTCTTTATAATAAAAATGTGAGATAGAAAACTATAGTTCAGATTAAAGACTACTTATAGTTCAGATCAGAGCACGATAACCTGAACAACAGACTTCATTATAGTTTGAGCCAGTTAAAGCCTGAACTAAGTCCAGGTTATAATTTGAACAAAGGTTTATATTATAATCTTAACTTTACTTTTAATTATAATTTGAACACAGTTTGAATTTCATTTCAGATAATAGTTCAGTGTACAGTCTAGATTATATTCTAAATTATAGGCGAAGTTGATTTTATACTTATGCTCTGAGTTATAATCTGTACTACTGTCCAGATAGCCTAAACAAAATCCAGTACAGACTATAGTCTGGACAATAGTTCAGAGTATATTTCAAAATATTTTCTGAACTGTAGTTCTGAGTATAATTCGTACTATCATTTGAATTATAGTGCACTCTATCATCTGAATTATAAGTTAGAGAAAAGTTTAGACTATTAAGGTTAAATCATACAAAATCAAATTATTGCCTGAACTGTACTTTAAAGTATAATAGATATTATTATCTGAACTAAAGTCCTAATTATAGTATGAAATATACTTTGAACTATAGTCCAGTTAAAAGTCTACACTATACACTGAGCTATAGTCCAAGTTATAGTTTACTCTCTGCTTTAAACTATAGTTCAGGTTATAGACTACAATATACAAAGAACTATGGTTCAAATAAAAGTCTTAACTATCATCCAGATTCTAGTGTACTATGAACTATAGTTGAGATTATAGTCTTTAATATACTCTGAACTGTAATGCAGATCATACTGCAATCTAAACTATAATGCAGATCATAGTTCGAAATATAGTCTAGATCACAGTATGAACTATAGTGCAGATTCTAATATGAACTATAGACTGATCTATAATCCACATGATAAAGTGAACTATAATCCAGTGTGAACTATACTTAGAACTATAGTTGAGAATATCTTTTGAAATATACTCTGAACTATGTTCTGATTATATTCTGAACTATAACGAAGATTATAGTCTACAATTATAGCTGAGATTATGGACTAAACTATACCCTATAATCCAGTCTGAATTATAATCCTGATTATAATCTTAACTATAGCCCAGAGTTAAGCTTATACTATGATCTAACTTTAATAGTCTAAACTTTTCTCTAACTTATAATTCAGATGATAGATTGCACTATAATCCAAATGATAGTATAAACTATACTCAGAACTACAGTTCATAAAAAACCTTTTGAAATATACTCTGAACTATTGTCCAGACTACAGTGTGTTCTTATTATAGTTCTTATTATAAAATGAACTATATCCCGTAATCTTAACTATAGTCTGAATTATAGCCCAAATTATACGCTGAACTATAATCTTGATTATAGTTTCAACATAGTTCAGGTCATATTCGTAAAAATCATCTCAGCATGGAATTTAAATCTTAACGAGTCACCAACAACTGCTACTGTATTATGGTTCAGAGGACGCCATACACTTTAATATTACATCTAAATTAATCCTCTACTCTTGTTGCAAAACTTAACACTTATTGAAATTTACCACATATTTTTTGTGTAAAACACAACACTCTTTAAGTCTACATCATGTAAACTAAACAAGAATTTAAAATGTTTAGTTTACATTGTATCTACAGAATAAATAAACTACAAAATACTTCTGACTAAACATGTTCCCATTTCTCTCTGTGGAATGGATTTCAAAGGGTAACTAATATTGAATTTCTCGTTTTTATAATTTTCTTCTTTTCCTATTTGTGTAAAATTTTTTCCACATCCTTTCTATGTCCTTTTAAACTCTGATGATGTTAAACAAGAAATTTGTATTTCTTACTGTTCAGTCTTCCAGTTGAATGCTTTAAATTGTGTTTGTATTTTCAAAATACAAATAATAAAAAGGATATACATAGGGAGAACAAAGAGAAAGAGAGAGAGAGAGAGAGAGAAAGAGTAAAATAAATATATAAAGACAAGTATTTAGGCATACACATAGTTACACTTATACAAAACTATTTAACACTATTTTTGTGTTAAATTTTCAAATGTATTGTGTTGTGTGTGTGAATAATGTTTTTGTATTTGTTTTAAAACAAAAAAATAAATATTTTTAAATATTTCGTTTATTAAACACTTATACCCTGAACATTTTAAACTAATACATTGAAAATTTCAGCTCACACAAAACACAAGAGTTTAAATTATGGCAAGATTTTCGACTCCTTTGATTATTCTTCGTTAGATCGGATCTTTCAAAGAGTTTTATTTTAATTTTTAAAAAAGAGTTTTATTTTTTATTTTACTTTTTGTCGCTCTTTGAAAAAAGTTTAAGTCTAATAAATGATAAAAAATTAAATCGAAAATGGTTCGAATCGAAAAAAGAGTTTAAAATGCATAAGTCACACAAATCATTTTGAAGCCGTATGTAGCAGTCAAAAATATTAAAAAACAGTTTTTGACTGCTAAAAAAGCTAAAAAAAGATGTGTTGTATGTATGTGTATGTACAAGCACATTTTCGTATTTCTGCCATTTCCTATTTTTAGAGCGAGTTAAAAAATAATTGTTTTCTTTACTCTTAACTGAAAGAAGAGTAAATTTTTTATAATAAAAAATATACAAATTTTAATCGAAAAAAGGAGTTCTATTTTTTAATCTTTACAAAGAAGAGTAAAAAATTAAAATCATTTGAAAATAAAGATTTTGCTCCGAATTTAAGTTCTGTTTCAAAAAAATTTTATCTTTTTCTAACATTTTTAGTTCAAGTTTTTTCATATAATTTTCCCTCATCTTCTTCTTCTTATTTTGTTTATTTGTGTATTTTCTATTATGAGAAGCAAAATATTCTTTATTTTATTTTTATAAATAAATAATAAACAATTGGAACGTAGCAAATTTATATTTTATTACCGAACTAAACTAAAGATTTATGATACAACTAAAAGCTTAATATTAGGGGTATTCACTTGTTGTAAAATTTATAACTTTCTGGTATGATTTTCTCTACTTAAGACTCACATCCCTCAATTATGTCTTTTTTAGCTTCAAAAGTTTTTCATGTCACAAAAAAGTGTTTATCCGAAAATGCGTTTATTTTTGTCTAAAGTTTGCAAAAAAAAGCTCAATTCAATTTATATTTATTTAGTAAAAAGATTTAGATTAAAGATAATATTTTATTCTTAAAAAGGAAAATAATTTGCCAAGAAACTATTTTAGTAGTTTATTTTAATAAAATAGTTTATTAAACTTTAGAGACAAACTAATAACAATAATGATGGTGAACATAAAGGAAAAGACACATAAAATTTATATTAAAGTTTTTTTAAGGACTTAGAATTTTATATTGAAATAATGTTTAGAAGCTAAATGTCTTGACTAATAGACTAACTGTAAGGTTGTAATATGGACTGTATATCAAAATTTAATCAAGATTAAAATTAGATTGTACTGTAGTTATATAATTAAGACATAAGTTTGGATTGTAGTCTATATGTAAGACTATAATCTGGGCAATCGTTTAGCCTTTAATCTGGACTTTGTAAATATTACTAATTAATTACATTGTAGTCTAGATTATTAATCGGACTTTAATTTGGACTTTAATGAATTTATCTTGTACCTTTAAATGTTGGCTTAATTCTGCTCATATTTAAAATTTTACACTGACCGATAAAAATACTTAAACAGTTATATGCTCTAATTACATTATTTGACTCCCCCTCCATTAAATAACAACAAGTTAAATAATAAGAAAATTCTTACAAATATTTGCTCATTAAATCCCCCTACAGTATTCATAATTAAAGTTGTTTTCTTATTACACTAAACCCTCACAAAACTCTTTAGTTTATTTAAATTAATTTGAATAAAATAAAAAACAATAAATCATTTTAACATTAATTATAATAATTTTTTACTCTTCTTTATAGAAAAAAATTTTTTCTTAATTCATTTTCTCATTCATTCAATAAAAATGAAAGTAAAAGTTAAAAGTAAAAAAAAACAGAAACAGAATTCAAACAACAAAATAAAAGAACACAAAATATTTAACATTTAATGAGGGAAAAAAGTTACAAAAATATTTACCTTTATTTTACATATGTAAAGAATGTAAAAATTTATATTACATACAACATAATGTGTTTGTAAGTTTGTCTGTAATTAAATAAATCTGTATGTTTGTATGAATGTGAAGAGATATAATTTAAATTAAATATAATTTTTATGTGATAAAATGCGAGAAAATATATGAATATGTGTGTGTATATGTAAAAGTTTGAGTGTGTGTGTGTGTTAAAAAATAAAAATAATTATTTTATGGAGAATAAAAGACTGTAAAAATAAAATATAAACTAAGTTAAAATAACCGGAAATATGACAACAGAGAAGCAGCAAAACACACACAAAAGCTATAGCAGCAGTTAGCAACTGCTGTTAACTAAAAATAAATCTGGCTCAAATGGTAGCAGAGGCAGAAGCTGCAGCTGAAAACATTTAACATTTACAAAACCGAAAACAAGTCATCGTTAACGAAATAAAATAAATAAAACCAAAATTAAAATAATAATAAAAAGATCCAAACTAAATATAGCAGTTTTTAGCAAAAAAAGCACTAAAGAAGTGTAATAAAATATGAACTATGAAAATGAAACATAAACATATAGTCGAATAGTCTATTCAATAATCTAGACAATCGTCCAATCTATAGTCGAGATTATAGACTAATCTTAAGTCGAGACTATTCTATAGTCGGGCCTGAAGTCTAATCTATAGCATGGACTCGACTATATGTTTATACTATAGTCTCGACTATGTAAACTATAGTCTCGACTAAAGTGTAAACTATAGTCTCGACTAAAGTTTAAACTATAGTCTCGAACATAGTTTGCACTATAGTATGGACTACAGTTTACACTATAGTATGGACTTTAGTTTATACCGTAGTCTCGACTATGGTTTACACTATAGTTTGATTATAGCTGGTCACCTTTGTTGTCTTCTTAACTAAAATCTCAACTATTAACTATAACTACAGTCTCAACTATAGTTTGCGCTATTGTCTCAACTCTAGTTTACACCGTAGTCTCGACTATAGTTTACACTATAGTTTGATTATAGCTGGTCAACTTTGTTGCCTTCTTAACTAAAATATCGACTATTAACTATAACTATATTCTCGACTATAGTTTACACTATAGTTTGATTATAGTTGGTCACCTTTTTTTGTCTCCTTAACAAAAATTTCAACTTCAAAACGTCTCCGTCTTAAACTTTTTGTTAACTAACAAAAATCACTTTTAAAACAGTTTATCATGTCAGTTGGTGGTTTTTATTGTTGTTTTGTTGTTGTTGTTGTTGATATTGTCTTTATTATTGTATTTAACACATGGGGTCCAACAAAGTCTTCAAAATATGAATGAATGAATGAATGAATGAATATAAATAAAATGTGGTTGCACTCGCTTTCAAGAGGAGATTAAATATTTTTCTTTATAAATTGTTGTTGGTTTTTTCTTACTTTTGGCTTTTATTTGTGGTTTAATATTCATATAACGACCTTGCAAAAAGTTTGTTAAAAAGTTTTTGATTTTATTTTTATCATTTTTAAAATTTTTATGTTTTATATTTCTCACTTACAGTTTGTTCGAAGGAAAAAAGAGATTTTGTAATTTTTGAATTGGCTTAAAAATGAGATCTTTAGTTACAACGTAGGTTTTCCTGTGGATGAGCTACAGTAGTAGAAGGTAGCAGGAAAAGTTGATCATTCCGTGTGTAACATTGAAAATTTTATAATTAATAGAGCGTGGTTCCAAGTCAAAATCAGAAATAACTAACAAGTCTTCATTATTCGTCTGTACAAGGAATTCTCTCGCTCAAATTAATTATTGAAATTTAATGCAATTCGCCCAGACGGTTCATTGTCCACCAGAAAAGCATGTGAAGTAAATGCTCTATCTTTCATACATACACACTCACACATACTCTCACAGATAGTATATATAAAAGTTTTTCTAAAAAACTTAACGATAGTGATATTTTTGGTTATAACTTTTTTTCTACTGATCCGATATGAGTTTATATGACTTAATATTATGGCAAAATTTCGATCACATTTTTCGATTTATAATTGAATATTTTACAAAAGTTTTTCACTTGAGTAAAGAGATCGATGCATATTTTTAAAAATACTGAAGCGATTGCTGACATTAAATAGGAAACTCATCAGGACTATAGCAGGTATTCAGGCCAAATTCTAGATATAAACGGTTCAACAACTGACAGATGGTCAGACAGACAGACGGAAATAGCGTAATCGCTTTCAATTTGATGCAGGAATATATACATTATTGCATTTTACATGGTTCCTTCTTAGCGTTACACTCGGAATGACCAAGTAAATATACCCTCTTTGCCACTTGCGGTGGTGGAGGGTAAAATAATGTTCAGTAACATGATGTCGAATTTTGATAATCTACTTTTGTAAAGTTTCTTTATATAAGAAATTTATATGTCATTTTAGGGTACTTAAGAGTCGTAAAAACCGAATACAATATTCCCCTTTTACTTTGTGAGATAAAATTTTTTGCCTGTTAACATTTTCCAAAATAAGTTAAACTTTTAGTTTGAAAAACGTTTGTTAACTTGTGGCTGACGGTCTAAAGCTGGTTAGTTAGTTACTGTAGTTCGTTGCCTGTCTGTAATCGTATCTGCCTCTGGGAATTTGTGATATTTAAATATATAATTTTTCACTTCTTTTTTTTTTTGGAGCAGGAAGACTACTTTTTGGGGAATTTTACTAACACTTGTGAAATTAAAGCTGAAATAAAGTTGTTAATAAAGTTTATTTCATGGCAACTAGTTTCCCAAAACGAAGTCATTTTTCAAAATTAATGATAATTTTGAATATCATTTATCAAAATTTTTATTTATGATTTCTTCACTTTTTTCATTTCATTTGCTTTATCTTGCGAAAATTCCTAATTAAATTATTTGTTTTCTTTTTTATCACAAAATAAAGTTGTTTTTAATGATTTCACATATTTTTTATGATAACAAAACATCTTTTTTTCTCATTATTTTTTATTTAGTTTTTGTTATTAAAATTTTTCGTTATGAAGAATTACAACAATTTTTTTCATCTTCAACTTCTTTTAACTTTAATTATTAAGTTTTATTTTAAAAAATCTTCTAATGAATTTTCCTTCCTTTTGATTCCTTTTAAATTCTCAGTAAAAAATTATCACAAATTAATTAGCAAAATGGGCAAATAAACTGGATCATTGATAATTTTTAATGAGATTTTGGTGATTTAATTATTTGCAGAAGAATCAAATATCAAGAATGTCATTATTTTTAAGATGAAATTAAGATGGAAATTACTTAAAAATAAAATCTTAAAAAACAAAAAATTTTTAGAGAAAATTATATGCGATATTTTACGTATGTATGTATTTATGTATTTACGTATGTATGTATGTATGTATGTATGTATGTATGTATGTATGTATGTGAGAGGGAGAAGGGGAACCCCCATGCAACGCATATATTTATTATAATATTGATTATCGATTACCTGGAGTCTATACGTTACTTACATACGTACATACATACATTCATACATATATACATACATAAATATACACATCGTATTTTATATATAAATATATAGTTTTATGCGTTTTAATCGGAAATTTTTTGGAAGGTTATATGGGAGTAAGAAAAATTATAGACTGACCCTTGTATAATTTCGCATGATGGTATTTGGAGGGGTGGTTGTATGGACCGATATATTTATAATTTGACACATCGTGTAGAATAAAATAAGACTTATTTTCGCCAAATTTGATTCATCGTTTTCTATTTAGGAATTTTATGGATAAAAAACCCCATTCCGCGAGGACATTTGTATGGCGTCTATATGAAATAATATACCGATAATAACTAATTTCGATACATATCGATCTTGGGCCAAAATAATAGTAGTTTGCAGTTTACAGCGCGCTGATAATCACTTATACTGCGGTACTTAAAATGAGTACTATAATAAGAGGGATAATGTAAGTAAAAGGTACCATGTTCCAAACATTCAAAAAATAGAAATGACTCTCCAAGATAATGACCATTGGTCCATAAAAACAGATCGGAAGAGAGTAAGTTATCATTTTTTGCTGGTGAAAGTGAGAATTATTCTTTATTTCTCTTAACGTACACAGAAAGAAAATTTGTACAAATTTGGACACAAAATTTCCTTTCACTCACGGTTAAAAGCAAGAAAAAGATAATATTTGATCTAAAGAATTTATGGCTGATAAAACCCTTAAGAGAAAAGATTTCAGGGAAAAAAGTTCTCGATCACTAATTATTAAAACACAATGAGCGATTTTCTAATCGAATATTTTTGATCGTTAAGAAAACGAGTGAATTATCAATCAGATATTTTCTTCGATTTTCGTAAAAGGAAATTTCCCGTGTTCGATATAACAAATTTCGTTATTACTTAAGAATCACACATTATTTTGGATATAATTTTTCGTATTGATCAGTATTTTCTTTTTCCTTAAGTTAAGAGAAAATTTACATTAACAAAATCGTAAGAGAAAAATCAATAATTTTTCTTAAGAGAAAAATATATAGAAAATGCAAAATACATTTTTTAAGAGAAAAATTATTATTGACAACAAAAAATGTCTTAGAGAAAATTTTCAATTAACATTTTATGGATATTGATCATATGTGCTAATGGACCAGAGTTGTAATTTCTTGAATATCGCTTGCTAAGCTTCACCAATTTATGAGTTCTTAGAAGATGTTATTGAGAGTAAAAAAATCCTTAATTTTTTAATAAATTTGTAAGAAATTTTAAAATAACAATAATGATGAAACTCATTAAGAATTCAATAACATGATTTCAACTTAAGTGCTCTCTTTTAATAATAAAAAATCCCAAATTACTTTCTTTTTTGTTTATTACAGTTTAAAACACACTCTATATTCATTTAATTCAATTCATGTCTTTGAATTTTGCACTTTTTGGAAATTTTTATTAAACAGACTAATTTAAGATCATTTTAATTTTATTAACACAAAAACTTTGTTTTCTACACATTAAATGTTAAAAAAAGCTTCAATTAAGAGTAAATAAACTATAAATCCATGAAATGAGAAAAAAAAGAAAAAAATAGTGAAAGAAAAATTATTAAAATGAAATTTAAAAAACATTTTCTCCATGATAAAATTTGTTACAATTTGTAAATTCATTTTTTATATTTTTTTCGAAAATTTCAATTAACCTTTCGAGACTTTTTTCGAAAAAAATAATGATGATCATTTGTACATGATTTTAATAAACAACTAGTAATAGTCGGTCAAACCCAACTTTGTAATACCCTACACAACACCATTGGTTGTAAATAACAGCTACGGAAAAAGAAAGACCCTCGTATAAATTGTAATACGTTTAATGCGTTTTTAAAGGATGGTTTTCTGGAAGGTTTTTGGGAGTGACAAATATTATGGACCGGCCCTCGTATAATTTCACACATCGGCTTATATTTACATCAATTTTACTAGATACTATCAAAACTCCCATGAGTTTAATGCGCTTCAAAATAATATTTGTAAGGGGTTTATATGGGACCTATGAGAAATAATGAGCAGATCTTCTTATAATTTTGCACATCATTTTAGAATATCATAGGACTTATTTCTATTAAATTTCGTTAAAATCGCTTTATTTAGAGCTTAAAACGTCATTTTAAGAACACATTTGTATGGGAGTTACCTGAAATATTGTACCAAACATAGCCAATTTAAGAAAGCTCTGTCTTCCGTCAAATTTCATCAAAATATCTCAAAAATTGCTACGTTTACATAAACAACCGGGGAGACAGACGGACGAACATCGTTCAATCGACTTAAAAAGTGATTCTGAGTTGAACGGTATACGTAAAGGTGGGTGTAACAAACATCTGTAGAAACACATAATACCCCATGTAGGGTATAAATAGTGACTGACTTCAAATGAATAACAATTAAAACTACTATATTTGGCTATGCCGAATCTTCAATACCCTTCACCACAAATATGAGTGTGAAGTAAATACATTATGCTTTGTACATACACTTGCACACATACTCTTACAAATGTATACAATATAAGCAAGTTTTTCATAAAAGTAACAGAGAGTCAAAAAATCAGTTATATTTTTGGCTATAACTTTTTTCTACTGAACCGATTTTGATTATTTGTTATCAAAAGATTTTATTCTCATTTGTCGATTTGTAATTGATAATTATACGAATGTTTTTAGCTTGAATTTAGAGGTTGCCTCAGATGTCGGCCTATATTTTTTAATAAACAAACCCGGTATTAAATGAACTTTTCAGAACTTTAACAAATATTCAGGGTAAATTTCATTGAATTCTGTCAGTTATTGTGGATATGAGTGTGGTAACAACCGACAGACAGACAGACAGACAGACAGACAGACAGACAGACAGACAGACAGACAGAGCTAAATCGACACAGATTTTGATTTGATGCAAGAATAATTATATAATATGGGATCTGAAATGATTTCTACTTAGCGTTACATGCGGAATGACAAAGTAATTTAACCCCCTCATTACTTGTCGTGGTGAAGGTATAATGAAAGAATGACATAAAAATAATTATAATCATGACATTCAGATGACCAGTTTTTTTACAAAAATAATTGTAATAAAACAACAATAACAATAATGATAATGAAATATATATAATTATGTATAAAACGTCAAAAATAAGAGTATAATTATGAGTGGAAACATAATTTATGTAATAATTTTGTAGCTTTTTTTCATCATTCATCACTTTTATTTCACACTTTTTTCAAAATTTTAAAAAGGGGAATACAAATTTTTTGAAACTTTTTTTTTACTTTTATTTAATTCTTTTTTCTCATTTATTACAAATTTACTTTCATTACATTTTCTACCCAAAATGTCAAATTAAATGTGGTTAAAACCAACAGAAAAAGTAAAAAGTTTTGGTTTCAACTTTTATTGCTGGAAATAAAATTGTTTTAGAATCTTTAAAATCTTAAAAAAGGGGCGAAATTGAAATGTACCTTTTTTTTGAGAAACTTTGTTTCACACTAGCACAGTTTTATTTAAGTTTTAATTTTTTGCTGATTATTTAAGGAAGAATTCAATTTCTAGAATATTTTCTATCAACTTCTTTTGACCTGTTAAAACGGTAGTTCAGTACTTTTTTCATGAGATTTTACATTTACGTTTTCTATATAAAAATTGTTACTTAATTAAGCATGGAAATTTTTCATGTTTCACTTAACAGAAAACCAATTATAATTATAACAATTTATTATTATCGTGATTATCCGACAACAATTTGTGTTAAAAAATAAATTTTCACTATAATTCAAGTTATAATAGGTTTATCACTTTGTGTGACACATAAAACAAATCATGAATGTTTTTGTATTACATCAACTACTGATTCCATTTTCTGAAAAGAAAACCCCATATTAGGAATTAAACTGGTGAATTCGCCGTTATTTGATATTGAAAAGCAATTAAAACATTTATAAACTCGTTTTTTTTTTTAATATTTAATTTAAAAAAAAATTGATTTTAATTTTTAACGAAGACAGACATTTTGACGAAAATTTCATACATAAAAATTTTCTCTGTAGAAACAAACAAAATTAATCGATATTTTCTCCGTGAAAAAAATTAATTCAAATGTTCTCTGTAGAAAGAAATTTATCGATATTTTCTGCGTGCAGAAAAAATGATAGGAATTTCCTCTTTAGAAATTCCTAAATTTTTCAGCAGCATTTTTTTTTTTTTTTTTTTTTTTTTCGAAATTTTCAGTGATGAAAAAATGTTTATTAAAATTTTCTCATAAAAGAAAAAAAAATAATCGAAATTTTCTCTCTAAAAAATTTATTGAAATTTTAATTAATGTTTTAAATAAAATTCATGGAAATTTTCTGCAGGAAAAATAAATCGAAATTTCTATAAAAAAAAAATTAAAATAATTTTTCTCTATGAAAAAAATAAAGAATTTTTCTATATGAAAAAATAACGAATTTTCTATAGCAAAAAATTATTTTCTATAGAAAAAATATTCTATTTATAAACATTTTTCTGTTAAAACAAATCATGATAACTTTTCTATGGAAAAAAATTTATCAATAATTTTATAGAGAAAATTTATGAAAATATTTCTATGGAAAATAATTTATTAAAACTTTTTCTACAGAAAACTATTAATTGAAGTTTTTCGACAGGAATTTACTTATTGAAATTTTTTAGTGAACAAATTTATTGACATTTTCCATAGGAAAAAGGTAACTAATTTTTTTTTAAGAAAGAAATGTATTAAAAAAATCTCTTTAGAAGAAATTTCTAAAATTTTTCTTTAGAAAATTATGTAGAAATATTTCCTAAAAATTCATTAGAAAAATTATGTCAATTTTTCTTCAAGTCAATATTTAAAATTTTTCCATAGGGAAAACTAATGTTAAGAAAATTAGAAAAATTCTTTTATAGAAAATTGTCTATAGAACAATTATGATTTTGAAAATTTTTAAAAGAACAATTTAAGTATTGAAAATTTCTTTATGGAAGGAATTTAGTATTAAATATTTTCTTTAGAAGAATTTTATTGATGAAACATTTCTATAGAAGAATTTTATTGATGAAAATTTTCTGTCTAAAGAACATTTGTTATATTGAAATATCGGGCAAATAGATTCATTCCTACCGAATTTCTGTTCTTAAATAGCACATCATTTGTTGTCACAGAATATAGTTTATTTTTCCCTACACCAATTTAGGTGGTTCAGGTTTTTTTTCGTTCGTCCGTCCGTCCGTCCGTCCCTCTGTCTGTCCATGTAAACGTTGTGAACACTCTTCAGGTTGCAATTTTTAAAATATCTTGATGAAATTTGGTCCATGTTATCTTTTAGCTCTAGAACGAAACCTATTAAAATTGGTCATAATTTCAGGTAGCTCCCATACTTGACTTTTCTCCGGAAAAGTCCTAAATATAAAGCGATTTAAATAAAATCAACGAAAATAGGCCATATGGAATTCTAAATCGATGTGCCAAATCATAATCAGAAAATCAAATTATGCGTGGGTCTTTCATAAATTTTTCGTAGCTGTCATTTACAACCAAACATGTAGTCTCGGTATTAGTCGAGACTACATGTTTGGTTGTAAATGAGTAGTAGTCGGTCTTAATCGACTATAAAATTTTTATTTGTTTTTAAGTGAATTTTTGAAAATGAATGTGAATGAAATTAATGATTTAATTTAATTGTATTCTCAGTCATACAAAAAACAATAACAACAACTATAAAACAATATAATTAATCAAATATATGATTTTTAATAAATGATTAAACCCAAAAAACCAGCAAATAATTTCCATTATATAAAATAAAATATTTTTTCCGAAAATAATAAATTTTATTTCCTCAAATAAACCAAAACGTTTGCTGGGTTTTTTTTTTTTTTTTAAATCAATTAATTGCTTATTTCCTGATTTAATTATTGTTTTTTTTCTTTCTCTCTCTGTATTTCATCCATATTTTAATAAACAGTTCAATTTTATAATTAAATTTAAATTTTCATCTCTTTTCGATTTGTTGTTTGCATTATTGTACCCTACACCAACTTAGATGTTTGGGGTTTTATGCGTTTGTTGTAATGTTTGTTACATACAGAAAAAAACAGTGTAACATCCACCTATAAATATATCGTTCGACTTAGATTAACTTTCTGAGTCGATTTAACGATGTTTGTCTGTCAGTCTGTCCGGCTGGCTGTCCATGTTAAGGTTGTGAACACTCTACAAGTTGCAATTGTTGAGACAAATTGAGACAATTTGGTACATGTTATTCCTTTTTTTGGCTCAAATAGGAAGTCTATTGAAATTGGTTCATTTCGGATAGCTCCCATATAAATGTCCTCCCGGAATGAGGTTTTTAGGTCAAAAATGTTTTACATATAAAGCGATTTCAACGAGGTTCAACATTAATATGTTTTATGATGTTCAAAATCAATGTGCCAAATTATGCGAGGGTCGGTCCATTACGTCTCATTGGTCCCATACCAGCCCCCTTCTTTATATCACTCAGAAAGGCATAAATCTCACATATACGATGGTGTTCGAAATTATACGAGGGTCGATCCATCATTTATTCTAGATCTGATAAATTTATCAAAAATAGTAAAAAGCAAATAAATTTACAACCAATAATGTGGTGTAGGGTAATACATGATTGGTCATGACCGTCTATAACATCTTCACTTGTTTTATAAAAATTTATTTATTTCTGTTTTATTGAAAACATTTTTTTATGACAAAAACTTTAATTTGACTTTTGATCACATGAACTATTTTATTTCATACTTTTCCTCTGCACTCTGGGAATTGTGTTGTCACAACTATGTATGTGTTGAGATAAACAAATAAAATTATTGTGTTTAATTAATTATTATTATTATTATTATTTTTCTTGTTTTTCAGTTTCTATAACTAAATAACAGAAATGAAAGAAACTAAAAATTAAATGTATAAAATTTTATACAAAATAACGTTCATATGAATGAAAATGATGTCATTTGTTGAAGTGCTAAAGTCATTTCGATGATTGTGGTATTTGTATGGCTCCATTAACCCCAAATAATTGTTATTTAATTCTATGTTATAGATCTAAATGCTTAGATGAATGGAGGGCAGCAATAGAGAAAGAGCAATGTACAAATAAACCAAGTTTTTTTTTTTTATTTATTTTTAAATGTAAAATTAAATTAAATTTGCAAATATTTTATATTCGATAAAAGAAATGAAAATTTGCACTTAAGAGAATAAATAAAATTGTAAGTGAATAATAAAATTTTCTTTGAAAGAATATTCACTAAGCAAATTTCTCTTAAACGAATATATGCTAAACAAGCTAATTTCTATTAAGAGAATATATGCTGAAAATGCAAATTTTCTGTAAAGAAAATATTAGATAAACAAGTAAATTAACTCTTAAGTGAATATATGCCAACCAAGCTAATTTTCTTAAAGAATATGTGCTAAACAAGCTAATTTCCTCTTAAAGAATATGTGCTAAACAGGCTAATTTTCTCTTAAGAGAATATACGCAAACAAGCTAATTTTCTCTAAAGAGAATATATGCCAACCAAGCTAATTTTCTCTTAAGAGAATATATGTTAAACAAGCTAATTTCTCTTAAACGAATATATGCTAAACAAGCAAATTTTCTCTTCAGAAAAATTTTATATACTAAAAATACAAATTTTCTCTTAAGAAAATA
>PYHX02000158.1:22542290-22590969 GCA_004302925.2 Cochliomyia hominivorax
TTGGTTTGGAAAACGTTTGAATTATTTGATCACTGATAGTTTGTGTTGTTTTCTTGTGAAGATGATGGTGTTTCGATTGAATCATTTTGCCACTGCCTTAAGCGTTAAATCGAAAAATGTTTCTTAAATTTATGCCTTTCAATTATGGTTGCTGTTTTTTTGGAAAGGAAATGCAGAAAATTTTAAACAGTGAGTTAATAAATTTTGTCGGGTTTTTGTCATACACAATAATGGAGGAATTCACTTTATGTATGGTCCACATCAGTAAAATTATAGAAAACCTTTAAAATGATCTATAATCTGAACAAAAATATTTCTCCATTACTCCTCTTGGAGCATACCACTTCCATTCTATCTTAAACGACAGTTGTTCTTTTCCCGGTTTTGCCTCTTTGCTCTGTTTAGTTTCTATAATCAATTTGATTTGTGTATCTAGTGATGTAGCAGGTTCTAGGATGACGGGGTTGCCATCTGTCATTGCGTTGCTAATTCTTACCCTGGCGGCAGCGCTTTCTGACCTTTCTCATTTTCCAGGTTGATGAAAAAGTTTCTTGAATGGATTTTTATTAGAGAATTGAAGTGGTTCATTTGGTATTCAAAAAACCAAGACGAAGAATTTATATAATTTAGTGCTCCACCACAATTCGAACCTGGAATGCTCGGCTTGTAGATATTCACAATATAAACAATTATTTGTACTATAAACTGTGCTAGAATCCGAATTATAATCCAAATTATATAGATTATAAAGAATTCACTATATTAAATTATATATTCTTTATAGTCTGAATTATAGTTTAAACTATAATCTGAATTATAATTTTAACTATAATCTGAAATCTATTCTGAACTATAGCCTAAACTATCGCTAGGAATATTGTCTGAGCTGAACTGTAGTACAAATAACAACCTGAACTATTATCTGAATTATAATCTGAACTATAGTCTGAGCTGTAGTCTGAGCTGTAGTCTGAGCTGTAGTCTGAGCTGTAGTCTGAGCTGTAGTCTGAGCTGTAGTCTGAGCTGTAGTCTGAGCTGTAGTCTGAGCTGTAGTCTGAGCTGTAGTCTGAACTGTATTCTGAACTGCATTCTGAACTACAATCGGAAACAATAGTATAAAACAATATTCTGATTATAGTATAAATTATATTCCGAACTATGGTCTGAACTATAGTCTACAGTCCTAATTATTGCTTGAACTTTAGTTCTGACTATAGTGTGAACTATAATGTGAACTATAGTTCTAATTATTGACTAAGCTATTATCTGAAATTAAGCCCGAACAATAGTCCTCATAATAGTATAAATTCTAGATCGACTGAACTATAATTTCAATTAAAGTCAGAACTATTTTTGAGATATAGTCTGAACAGTTGTCTGAACTATAGTCTCGACTTTAGTCTACTCTATACTGTGAGCATATAGTGTGAATAATTATCTGAATTATAATCTGAAATAGAGTATGTAGTATAATCCGAACTACAGCCTAAAGTATAGTCTTTGCTACAGCCTGAACTTCAATCTGAATAAAGGCTGAACTATAGTTTGAACTAAATTCTTAATTAGAGCATCATGAACTCTAGTGTGACACATAATCTGAAAAATATTCTAAACTATAGTCTCAACTATAGTTTGAATTATAAGTTGAACTTTAATCGGAAGTATATTCTGAATTACAGAATGAACTAAAGTTTGGACTATAGAATGATAACAAGTTTAAACTGTAGTATGAAACACAGCTTGTCTCAACTTTAGTTAGATTATAAACTGTATTTTAAACTATAGCTGGAACTAAAATTCAGACTACAATCTGATATAGATTACGGATAAAATTTCGCATTAGATCAAACCAGATTATCTGAACGTTAACACAGATTAAATTTTGATTCATAAGCCAGATTATTGTTTGAACTATATAGCAGGTTACTTGGGGGCTGAAACCTCGTTTCAAATAATTCTCCAATTGTGATCCATGTATTTGAAATTCTTCTGTTCAATAAACTATAACTTGCTCTCTTTTCATGCAACACACACACACATACTCAAACAAATGCTCCCAAAAAAATTATCAATACAAGCACAAATAAAAATCTTAGGATTAACCTAAATTTGTGATGAATACACTGAATTACATAAGTATCTCAACTCTTCACCATCGTAATATTGTAATAATTTTTGGAATTTTGCCTGGTAACTTATTGGCGCCTTTATTTTAATTTCTTATACACTTATTGGCCTTCAATGGAATTATACTCCAACAAATAATAATAATAATGATGATATTTTATTTGATTGTAACAGCAACAACAACAAAGAAACAATATTTATAATCTCAATTCTTTTGAAAATGAAAATGCGGCACGAACAACTTTTTTGTTCATTTTTCAAACGAAAAAAAATATATCGACGGAAAACTATAATTTTTTTATCTAAAAGATGTTTATTTTTTTATTTGTAATAAATTTAATGAAAACTCCTTTTGTAGCTTTTAATGGCAAAATGTCATTAAGATGAATGATGTGGATGCATTCAATGGATTCACGGAAAATCAGCAGTAACCAAAGCAGACAACAACAAAATTGAAGAGAAGCTTTTTAATGCAACCAGTTCATTCAGCAATTGCTGCAGTTTTAATGGCATCATGAAATAATCACTGAAGAAAAACAAAAGTAAAAGTGAATAAAATTTTTATACAAAAAAAAAAACTGAATGTATAAAATGACAGACTGACATCTTCTACATTCAATTTGTAAGAAGAAGAAGAAAAATTGTATGAGAATTACCCAAGTGGAGTTATGTAAGTTTGTATGGATGTCAGTAGTTGTACATATTTTAAATTGTGGTAACGATTACATAAGTTTTAATTTAGTTTTTGTTTTTTTTTTTTTTTTATAAGACAAATTTAATTAGGATTTGGAGTTAGAAAATTTTTGTACTAAAAGCTATTTTTATTAGTTGAAACAGTCTTATAATAAAAATGTGAGATAGAAAACTATAGTTCAGATTAAAGACTACTTATAGTTCAGATCAGAGCACGATAACCTGAACAACAGACTTCATTATAGTTTGAGCCAGTTAAAGCCTGAACTAAGTCCAGGTTATAATTTGAACAAAGGTTTATATTATAATCTTAACTTTACTTTTAATTATAATTTGAACACAGTTTGAATTTCATTTCAGATAATAGTTCAGTGTACAGTCTAGATTATATTCTAAATTATAGGCGAAGTTGATTTTATACTTATGCTCTGAGTTATAATCTGTACTACTGTCCAGATAGCCTAAACAAAATCCAGTACAGACTATAGTCTGGACAATAGTTCAGAGTATATTTCAAAATATTTTCTGAACTGTAGTTCTGAGTATAATTCGTACTATCATTTGAATTATAGTGCACTCTATCATCTGAATTATAAGTTAGAGAAAAGTTTAGACTATTAAGGTTAAATCATACAAAATCAAATTATTGCCTGAACTGTACTTTAAAGTATAATAGATATTATTATCTGAACTAAAGTCCCTAATTATAGTATGAAATATACTTTGAACTATAGTCCAGTTAAAAGTCTACACTATACACTGAGCTATAGTCCAAGTTATAGTTTACTCTCTGCTTTAAACTATAGTTCAGGTTATAGACTACAATATACAAAGAACTATGGTTCAAATAAAAGTCTTAACTATCATCCAGATTCTAGTGTACTATGAACTATAGTTGAGATTATAGTCTTTAATATACTCTGAACTGTAATGCAGATCATACTGCAATCTAAACTATAATGCAGATCATAGTTCGAAATATAGTCTAGATCACAGTATGAACTATAGTGCAGATTCTAATATGAACTATAGACTGATCTATAATCCACATGATAAAGTGAACTATAATCCAGTGTGAACTATACTTAGAACTATAGTTGAGAATATCTTTTGAAATATACTCTGAACTATGTTCTGATTATATTCTGAACTATAACGAAGATTATAGTCTACAATTATAGCTGAGATTATGGACTAAACTATACCCTATAATCCAGTCTGAATTATAATCCTGATTATAATCTTAACTATAGCCCAGAGTTAAGCTTATACTATGATCTAACTTTAATAGTCTAAACTTTTCTCTAACTTATAATTCAGATGATAGATTGCACTATAATCCAAATGATAGTATAAACTATACTCAGAACTACAGTTCATAAAAAACCTTTTGAAATATACTCTGAACTATTGTCCAGACTACAGTGTGTTCTTATTATAGTTCTTATTATAAAATGAACTATATCCCGTAATCTTAACTATAGTCTGAATTATAGCCCAAATTATACGCTGAACTATAATCTTGATTATAGTTTCAACATAGTTCAGGTCATATTCGTAAAAATCATCTCAGCATGGAATTTAAATCTTAACGAGTCACCAACAACTGCTACTGTAATATAGTTCAGAGGACGCCATACACTTTAATATTTCATCTAAATTAATCCTCTACTCTTGTTGAAAAACTTAACACTTGTTTAAATTTACCACATATATATTTTTGTAAAATACAACACTCTTTAAGTCTACATCATGTAAACTAAACAAGAATTTAAAATGTTTAGTTTACATTGTATCTACAGAATAAATAAACTACAAAATACTACTGACTAAACATGTTCCTATTTCTCCCGGTGGAATGGATTTCAAAGGGTAACTAATATTGAATTTCTCGTTTTTATAATTTTCTCCTATTCCTATTTGTGTAAAATTTTTTCCACATCCTTTCTATGTCCTTTTAAACTCTGATGATGTTAAACAAGAAATTTGTATTTCTTACTGTTCAGTCTTCCAGTTGAATGCTTTAAATTGTGTTTGTATTTTCAAAATACAAATAATAAAAAGGATATACATAGGGAGAACAAAGAGAAAGAGAGAGAGGGAGAGAAAGAGTAAAATAAATATATAAAGACAAGTATTTAGGCATACATATAGTTACATGTATACAACACTATTTAACACTATTTTTGTGTTAAATTTTCAAATGTATTGTGTTGTGTGTGTGAATAATGTTTTTGTATTTGTTTTAAAACAAAAAAATAAATATTTTTAAATATTTCGTTTATTAAACACTTATACCCTTGAACATTTTAAACTAATACATTGAAAATTTCAGCTCACACAAAACACAAGAGTTTAAATTATGGCAAGATTTTCGACTCTTTTGATTATTCTTCGTTAGATCGGATCTTTCAAAGAGTTTTATTTTAATTTTTAAAAAAGAGTTTCATTTTTATTTTACTTTTTGTCGCTCTTTGAAAAGAGTTTAAGTTTAATAAATGATAAAAAATCAAATCGAAAAAGGGTTCCAATCGAAAAAAAGAGTTTAAAATGCATAAAACACATAAATTGTTTTGAAGCCATATGTAGCAGTCATAAATATTAAAAAACAGTTTTTGACTGCTAAAAAAGCTAAAAAAAGATGTGTTGTATGTATGTGTATGTACAAGCACATTTTCGTATTTCTGCCATTTCCTATTTTTAGAGCGAGTTAAAAAATAATTGTTTTCTTTACTCTTAACTGAAAGAAGAGTAAATTTTTTATAATAAAAAATATACAAATTTTAATCGAAAAAAGGAGTTCTATTTTTTAATCTTTACAAAGAAGAGTAAAAAATTAAAATCATTTGAAAATAAAGATTTTGCTCCGAATTTAAGTTCTGTTTCAAAAAAATTTTATCTTTTTCTAACATTTTTAGTTCAAGTTTTTTCATATAATTTTCCCTCATCTTCTTCTTCTTATTTTGTTTATTTGTGTATTTTCTATTATGAGAAGCAAAATATTCTTTATTTTATTTTTATAAATAAATAATAAACAATTGGAACGTAGCAAATTTATATTTTATTACCGAACTAAACTAAAGATTTATGATACAACTAAAAGCTTAATATTAGGGGTATTCACTTGTTGTAAAATTTATAACTTTGTGGTATGATTTTCTCTACTTAAGACTCACATTCCTTAATTATGTCTTTTTTAGCTTCAAAAGTTTTTCATGCCACAAAAAAGTGTTTATCCGAAAATGCGTTTATTTTTGTCTAAAGTTTGCAAAAAAAGCTCAATTCAATTTATATTTATTTAGTAAAAAGATTTAGATTAAAGATAATTTTTTATTCTTAAAAAGGAAAATAATTTGCCAAGAAACTATTTTAGTAGTTTATTTTAATAAAATAGTTTATTAAACTTTAGAGACAAACTAATAACAATAATGATGGTGAACATAAAGGAAAAGACACATAAAATTTATATTAAAGTTTTTTTAAGGACTTAGAATTTTATATTGAAATAATGTTTAGAAGCTAAATGTCTTGACTAATAGACTAACTGTAAGGTTGTAATATGGACTGTATATCAAAATTTAATCAAGATTAAAATTAGATTGTACTGTAGTTATATAATTAAGACATAAGTTTGGATTGTAGTCTATATGTAAGACTATAATCTGGGCAATCGTTTAGCCTTTAATCTGGACTTTGTAAATATTACTAATTAATTACATTGTAGTCTAGATTATTAATCGGAATTTAATTTGGACTTTAATGAATTTATCTTGTACCTTTAAATGTTGGCTTAATTCTGCTCATATTTAAAATTTTACAGTGACCGATAAAAATACTTAAACAGTTATATGCTCTAATTACATTATTTGACTCCCCCTCCATTAAATAACAACAAGTTAAATAATAAGAAAATTCTTACAAATATTTGCTCATTAAAGTATTCATAATTAAAGTTGTTTTCTTATTACAATAAACCCTCACAAAACTCTTTAGTTTATTTAAATTAATTTGAATAAAATAAAAAACAATAAATCATTTTAACATTAATTATAATAAATTTTACTCTTCTTTATAGAAAAAAAATATTTTCTTAATTCATTTTCTCATTCATTCAATACGAATGAAAGTAAAAGTTAAAACCAAAAAAAAAGAAACAGAATTCAAACAGCAAAATAAAAGAACACAAAATATTTAACATTTAATGAGGGAAAAAAGTTACAAAAATATTTACCTTTATTTTACATATGTAAAGAATGTAAAAATTTATATTACACACAACATAATGTGTTTGTAAGTTTGTCTGTTTTTAAGTAAAACTACATGTTTGTATGAATGTGAAGTGATATAATTTAAATTAAATATAATTTTTATGTGATAAAATGCGAGAAAATATATGAATATGTGTGTGTATGTGTATAAGTTTGTGTGTGTGTGTTAAAAAATAAAAATAATTATTTTACGGAGAATAAAAGACTGTAAAAATAAAATATAAACTAAGTTAAAATAACCGGAAATATGACAACAGAGAAGCAGCAAAACACACACAAAAGCTATAGCTGCAGTTAGCAACTGCTGTTAACTAAAAATAAATCTGGCTCAAATGGTAGCAGAGGCAGAAGCTGCAGCTGAAAACATTTAACATTTACAAAACCGAAAACAAGTCATCGTTA
Organism: Cochliomyia hominivorax; assembly: GCA_004302925.2. Lineage (NCBI taxonomy): Eukaryota > Metazoa > Arthropoda > Insecta > Diptera > Calliphoridae > Cochliomyia > Cochliomyia hominivorax. Next base: position 22,549,781 of record PYHX02000158.1, read on the forward strand.
ACGAAATAAAATAAATAAAACCAAAATTAAAATAATAAAAAGATCCAAAACTAAATATAGCAGTTTTCAGCAAAAAAAGCACTAAAGAAGTGTAATAAAATATGAACTATGAAAATGAAACATAAACATATAGTCGAATAGTCTATTCAATAATCTAGACAATCGTCCAATCTATAGTCGAGATTATAGACTAATTTTTAGTCGAGACTATTCTATAGTCGGGCCTGAAGTCTAATCTAGAGCATGGACTCGACTATATGTTTATACTATAGTCTCGACAATGTGAACAATAGTCGAGAGTGTAAACTATAGTTTACACTTTAGTTTGATTATAGTTGGTCATCTTTGTTGTCTCCTTAACAAAAATTTCAACTTCAAAACGTCTCCGTCTTAAACTTTTTGTTAACTAACAAAAATCACTTTTAAAACAGTTTATCATGTCAGTTGGTGGTTTTTATTGTTGTTTTTGTTGCTGTTGTTGATATTGTCTTTATTATTGTATTTAACACATGGGGTCCAACAAAGTCTTCAAAATATGAATGAATGAATGAATATAAATAAAATGTGGTTGCACTCGCTTTCAAGAGGAGATTAAATATTTTTCTTTATAAATTGTTGTTGGTTTTTTCTTACTTTTGGCTTTTATTTGTGGTTTAATATTCATAAAACGACCTTGCAAAAAGTTTGTTTAAAAGTTTTTGATTTTATTTTTATCATTTTTAAAATTTTTATGTTTTATTTTTCTCACTTGCAGTTTGTTCGAAGTAAAAAAGAGATTTTGTAATTTTTGAATTGGCTTAAAAGTGAGATCTTTAGTTACAACGTAGGTTTTCCTGTGGATGAGCTACAGTAGCAGGAGGTAGAGAAAAAGTTGATCATTCCGTGTGTAACATTTAAAATTTTATAATAAATAGAGCGTGGATCCAAGTCAAAATCAAAGAATATTTAACAAGTTTTCATTATTTGTCTGTATAAAGAATTCTCTCGCTCAAACGAATTATTCAAATTTAATGAAATTCGCCCAAACGGTTCATTGTCGACTTAAGTAGCTATCGATCTGAAAACCAAAAAGTTATAATCCGATATCTGAAACCACCTCAAAATTCATATGAATAAATTCAAGATTTTTTCAATAAAAAACAAGTTACAATGTAAAATTCAATATCCTCCACCACAAAAGCATGTGAAGTAAATGCTCTATCTTTCATACATACACACTCACACATACTCTCACAGTATGTGTTTCCTTATATACTTTTCTTATATACTTAACGGTAGTGATATTATTGGTTATTAGTTTTTTTCTACTGATCCGATATGAGTTTATATGACTTAATATTATGGCAAAATTTCGATTACATTTTTCGATTTATAATTGAAAATTTTACAAAAGTTTTTCACTTGAATTAAGAGATCGATGCATATTTTTAAAAATACTGAAGCGATTGCTGACATTAAATAGGAAACTCATCAGGACTATAGCAGGTATTCAGGCCAAATTCTAGATATAAACGGTTCAACAACTGACAGATGGTCAGACAGACGGAAATAGCTTAATCGGCTCAGATTTCAATTTGATGCAGGAATATATACATTATTGGATCTTACATGGTTCCTTCTTGCGGTGGTGGAGGGTAAAATAAATGATGTCGAATTTTTGATAATCTACATTTGTAAAGTCTCTTAATATAAGAAATTTATGTGTCATTTTAGGGTACTTAAGAGTCGTTATTACCAAATACAATATCCCCCTTTACTTTGTGAGATAAAATTTTTTGCCTGTTAACATTTTCCAAAATAAGTTAAACTTTTAGTTTGAAAAACGTTTGTTAACTTGTGGCTGACGGTCTAAAGCTGGTTAGTTAGTTACTGTAGTTCGTTGCCTGTCTGTAATCGTATCTGCCTCTGGGAATTTGTGATATTTAAATATATATTTTTTTCTTCTTTTTTTTTTTGGAGCAGGAAGACTACTTTTTTGGGGAATTTTACTAACACTTGTGAAATTAAAGCTGAAATAAAGTTGTTAATAAAGTTTATTTCATGGCAACTAGTTTCCCAAAACGAAGTCATTTTTCAAAATTAATGTTAATTTTGAATATCATTTATCAAAATTTATATTTATGATTTCTTCACTTTTTTTATTTCATTTTCTTCATCTTGCGAAAATTCCTAATTAAATTATTTGTTTTCTTTTTTTTATCACAAAATAGAGTTGTTTTTAATGATTTCACATATTTTTTTGTGATAATAAAACATCTTTTTTTCTCATTACTTTTTATTTTGTTTTTGTTATTAAAATATTTCTTTATGAAGAATTACAACAATATTTTTTTCATCTTCAACTTCTTTTAACTTTAATTATTAAGTTTTATTTTAAAAAGTCTTCTAATGAATTTTCCTTCCTTTTGATTCCTTTTAAATTCTCAGTAAAAAATTATCACAAATTAATTAGCAAAATGGGCAAATAAACTGGATCATTAATAATTTTTATTGAGATTTTGGTGATTTAATTATTTGAAGAGAAATCAAATATCAAGAATGTCATTATTTTTAAGATGAAATTAAGATGGAAATTACTCAAAGAGAAAATCTTAGAAAACAAAGATTTTTCAGAGAAAATTATATGCGTATGTATGTATATATGTATGTATGTATGTATGTATGTATGTATGTATGTATGTATGTATGTATGTTTGTAGGAGGGGAAAGTGTATCCCCATGCAACGCATATATTGATAATTATATTGATTTTCGATTATCTGGAGTTTATACGTTACATACAAACATACAAACATACATACATACATACATACATACATACATACATACATACATACATACATACATACATACATACATACATACATACACACATACATATATATGGAAGGTTATATGGGAGTTAGAAAAATTATAGACTGACCCTTGTATAATTTCGCATGATGGTATTTGGAGGGGTGGTTGTATGGACCGATATATTTTTAATTTAACACATCGTGTAGAATAAAATACGTCTTATTTTCACCAAATTTGATTGACATCGTTTTCTATTAAGGAATTTTATGGATTAAAACCCCATTCCGCGAGGGCATTTGTATGGGGTCTATATGAAATAATAGACCGATAATAACTAATTTCGATACGTATCGATTTTGGGCCAAAATAATAGTAGTTTGTAGTTAACAGCGCGCTGTTAATCACTTATACTGCGGTACTTAAAATGAGTACTATATTAAGAGGGATAATGTAAGTAAAAGGTACCATGTTCCAAACATTCAAAAAATAGAAATGACTCTCCAAGATGATGACCATTGGTCCATAAAAACAGATCGGCATAGAGTAAGTCATCATTTTTTTGCTATTGTAAGTGAAAATTATTCTTAACGTACACAGAAAAAAATTTGTACAAATTTGGACACAAAATTTTCTTTCACTCATGGTTAAAAGCAAGAAAAAGATAATATTTGATCAAAAGAATTTATGGCTGATAAAACCCTTAAGAGAAAACATTTCAGGGAAAAAAGTTCTCGATCACTGATTATTAAAATACAATTAGCGATTTTCTAATCGAGTATTTATGATCGTTAAGAAAACGAGTGAATTATCAATCAGATATTTTTCTTCGATTTTCGTAGAAAAATCAATAATTTTCTTAAGAGAAAAATTATTATCGACAACAAAAACTGCCTTAGAGAAAATTTTCAATTAACATAATTTTATGGATATTGATCATATGTGCTAAAGGACCAGAGTTGTAATTTCGTGAATATCTCTTGCTTAGTTTCACCAATTTATGAGTTCTTAGAAGATGTTATTGAAAGTAAAAAATCCTTAATTTTTTAATAAATTTTAAGAAATTTTAAAATAACAATAATGATGAATCTCATTAAGAATTCAATAACATGATTTCAACTTAAGTGCTCTCTTTTAATAATAAAAAATCCCAAATTACTTTCTTTTTTTGTTTATTACAGTTTAAAACACACTCTATATTCATTTAATTCAATTCATGTCTTTGAAATTTTGCACTTTTTTGGAAATTTTATATTAAACAGACTAATTTAAGCTCATTTTAATTTTATTAACACAAAAACTTTGTTTTCTACACATTTAATGTTAAAAAAAACTTAAATTAAGAGTAAATAAACTATAAAATCCATGAAATGAGAAGAAAAAGAAAAAAATAGTGAAAGAAAAATTATTAAAATGAAATTTAAAAAACATTTTCTCCATGATAAAATTTGTTACAATTTGTAAATTCATTTTTTATATTTTTTTCGAAAATTTCAATTAACCTTTCGAGACTTTTTTCGAAAAAAATAATGATGATCATTTGTACATGATTTTAATAAACAACTAGTAATAGTCGGTCAAACCCAACTTTGTAATACCCTACACAACACCATTGGTTGTAAATAACAGCTACGGAAAAAGAAAGACCCTCGTATAAATTGTAATACGTTTAATGCGTTTTTAAAGGATGGTTTTCTGGAAGGTTTTTGGGAGTGACAAATATTATGGACCGGCCCTCGTATAATTTCACACATCGGCTTATATTTACATCAATTTTACTAGATACTATCAAAACTCCCATGAGTTTAATGCGCTTCAAAATAATATTTGTAAGGGGGTTTATATGGGACCTATGAGAAATAATGAGCAGATCTTCTTATAATTTTGCACATCATTTTAGAATATCATAAGACTTATTTCTATTAAATTTCGTTAAAATCGCTTTATTTAGAGCTTAAAACGTCATTTTAAGAACACATTTGTATGGGAGTTACCTGAAATATTGTACCAAACACAGCCAATTTAAGAAAGCTCTGTCTTCCGTCAAAATTTCATCAAAATATCTCAAAAATTGCTACGTTTACATAAACAACCGGGGAGACAGACGGACGGACATCGTTCAATCGACTTAGAAAAAACGGTATACGTGAAGGTGGGTGTAACAAATATCTGTACAAACACATAATACCCCATGTAGGGTATAAATAGTAACTGACTTCAAATGAATAACAATTAAAACTACTATATTTGGCTATGCCGAATCTTCAATACCCTTCACCACATATATGAGTGTGAAGTAAATACATTATGCTTTGTACATACACACGCACACATACTCTTACAAATGTATACAATTTAAACAAGTTTTTCATAAAAGTAACAGAGGAAAACTTAATGAGTCAAAAAAATCAGTTATATTTTTGGCTATAACTATTTTTCTACTGAACCGATTTTTATTATTTGTTATCAAAAGATTTTATGAGTGGATATGAGTGTGGTAACAACCGACAGACAGACATAGCTAAGTCGTCACAGATTTTGATTTGATGTAAGAATAAATATATAATATGGAACCTGAGATGATTTCTTCTTAGCGTTACATGCGGAATGACAAAGTAAATTTAACCCCCTCATTACTTGTCGTGATGAAGGTATAATGAAAGAATGATATAAAAATAATGATAATCATGACATTCAGATGACCAGTTTTTTTACGAAAATAATTGTAATAAAACAACAATAACAATAATGATAATGAAATATATATAATTATGTATAAAACGTCAAAAAAAGAGAGAATAATTATGAGTGGAAACATAATTTATTTAATAATTTTGTAGCTTTTTTCATCATTCATCACTTTTATTTCACACTTTTTTCAAAATTTTAAAAAGGGGAATACAAATTTTTTTCATTCTCTTTTCTCATTTATTACAAAATTTACTTTCATTACATTTTCTACCCAAAATGTCAAATAAAATTGTGGTTTAAACCACCAGAAAAAAAGTAAAAGTTTTGGTTTCAACTTTTATTGCTGGAAATAAAATTGTTTTAGAATCTTTAAAATCTTAAAAAAAGGGGCGAAATTGAAATGTACCTTTTTTTGAGAAACTTTGTTCACACTAGCACAGTTTTATTTAAGTTTTAATTTTTTGCTGTTTATTTGAGGTAAAATTCAATTTTCTAAAATATTTTCTATCAGCTTCTTTTGACCTGTTAAAACCGGTAGTTCAGTACTTTTTTCATGAGATTTTACATTTACGTTTTCTATATAAAAAATTGTTACTTAATTAAGCATGAAATTTTTCATGTTTCACTTAACAAAAACAATTATAATTAACAATTTGTGTTAAAAATAAATTTTCACTATAATTCAAGTTATAATAGGTTTATCACTTTGTGTGACACATAAAACAAATCATTAATGTTTTTGTATTATTATCAACTACTGATTCCATTTTCTGAAAATAGACGCATATTAGGAATTAAACTGGTGAATTCGCCGTAATTTGATATTATAAAGCAATTAAAACATTTATAAACTGCGTTTTGTTAAATATTTAATTTAAAAAAATCGACATTTTAATTTTTAACGAAGACAGAATTTTTGACGAAAATTTTACACATTAAAATTTTCTCTGTAAAAACAAACAAAATTAATCGATATTTTCTCCGTGAAAAAAATTAATCGAAATGTTCTATGTAGAAAGAAATTTATTGACATTTTCTGCGTGTAGAAAAAATGATAGGAATTTCCCCTTTAGAAATTCCTAAATTTTTCAGCAGCAATTTTTTTCGAAATTTTCAGTGATGAAAATGTTATTAAAATTTTCTCCATAAAAGAAAAAGAAAAAAAAATAATCGAAGTTTCTCTCTCTAAAAAAGTTATTGAAATTTTAATAAATTTTTTAAATAACAGTTCATCGAAATTTTCTGTAGGAAAAAATAAATCGAAATTTCTATAAAAAATAAACGAATTTTTCTCTACGAAAAAAATAATTTTTCTCTATGAAAAAAATAAAGAATTTTTCTATATGAAAAAATAACGAATTTTTCTCTATGAAAAAAATAACAAATTTTTCTATAGTAAAAAATTATTTTCTATAGAAAAAAATATTCTATTTATAAACATTTTTCTGTTAAAACATATCATGATAAATTTTCTATGAAAAAAAATTTATCAATAATTTTTATAGAGAAAAATTTATGAAAATATTTCTATGGAAAATAATTTATTGAAACTTTTTCTACAAAAAACTATTAATTGAAAATTTTCGACAGGAATTTATTTATTGAAATTTTCTTAGGGAAAAAAATTTATCGACATTTTCAACAGAAAAAAAAGAAACTAAATTTTGTAATAAAGAAATGTATTAAAAAAGTCTCTTTAGAAGAAATTTCTAAAAATTTTCTTTAGAAAAATTATCTTTCTTAAAAAAAAATCATTAGAAAAATTATGTCAATTTTTCTTCAAGTCAATATTTTAAATTTTTCCCTAAAGAAAACTAATGTTGAAAAAAAAATAGAAAAATTCTTTTATAGAAAATTGTCTTTAGAACAATTATGAATTTGAACATTTTTAAAATAACAATTTAAGTATTGAAAATTTCTTTATGGAAGAAATTTAGTATTTAATATTTTCTTCAGAAGAATCTTATTGATGAAACATTTCTATAGAAGAATTTTATTGATGAAAATTTTCTGCAAAGAATTTGAAAATTTTTCTAAATAATCATTTTTAGTTTTTTCTTTAGAACATTTGATATATTGAAATATCGGGCAAATAGATTCATTCCTACCGAATTTCTGTTCCTAAATTGCACATCATTAGTTGTCACAGAATATAGTTTATTTTTCCCTACACCAATTTAGGTGGTTCAGGTTTTTTTTCGTTCGTCCGTCCGTCCCTCTGTCTGTCCGCCTTGGCTGTCCATGTAAACGTTGTGAACACTCTTCAGGTTGAAATTTTTAAAATATCTTGATGAAATTTGGTCCATGTTATCTTTTAGCTCAAGGTCGAAGTCTACTAAAATTGGTCATACAAATATCTTCCCCGAAAAGCCTTAAATATAAAGCGATTTGAACAAAATTCAACGAAAATAGGCCATATGGAATTCTAAATCGTTGTGCCAAATCTTAATCAAAAAATCGAATTATACGTGGGCCTTTCATAAATTTTTCGTAGCTGTCATTTACAACCAACCATGTAGTCTCGGTATTAATAGTCGGTCTTAATCGACTTTAAAATTTTTATTTGTTTTCAAGTGAATTTTTGAAAATGAATGTGAATGAAATTAATGATTTAATTTAATTGTATTCTCAGTCATACAAAAAACAATAACAACAACTATAAAACAATATAATTAATCAAATATATGATTTTTAATAAATGATTAAACCCAAAAAAACCAGCAAATAATTTCCATTACATGAATTAAAATATTTTTTCCGAAAATAATAAATTTTATTTCGTCAAATAAACCAAAACGTTTGCTGGGTTTTTTTGTTGACATCAATTAATTGCTTATTTCCTGATTTAATTATTGTTTTTCTTTTTTCTTTCTCTGTCTGTATTTCATCCATATTTTAATAAACAGTTCAATTTTATAATTAAATTATAAATTTTCATCTCTTTTCGATTTGTTGTTTGCATTATTATACCCTACACCACCCTAGATGTTTGGGGTTTTATGCGTTTGTTGTAATGTTTGTTACATACAGAAAAAACAGTGTAACATCCACGTATAAATATATCGTTTGACTTAGATTAACTTTCTGAGTCGATTTAACGATGTTTGTCTGTCAGTCTGTCCGGCTGGCTGTCCATGTTAAGGTTGTGAACACTCTACAATTTTTGTAGAGACAAATTGAGACAATTTGGTACATGTTATTCTTTTTTTTTTTTTGGCTTAAAGACGAAGTCTATTGAAATTGGTAATATTCGGTTCATTTCGGGTAGCTCCCATATAAATGTCCTCCCGGAATGAGGTTTTTAGGTCAAAAAGGTTTTACATACGAGGTTCAACATTAATATGTTTTATGATGTTCTAAATCAATGTGCCAAATTATACGAGGGTCGGTCCATTACGTCTCATTGCTCCCATACCAGCCCCCTTCTTTATATCACTCAGAAAGGCATAAATCTCACATATACGATGGTGTTCGAAATTATACGAGGGTCGATCCATCATTTATTCTAGATCTGATATATTTATCATAAATAGGAAAAGCAAATAAAACGAGGATCGTTCATAAATTTTTCGCAGATGTCATTTACAACCAATAATGTGGTGTAGGGTAATACATGATTGGTCATGACCGACTATAACATCTTCACTTGTTTTATAAAAAATTTATTTATTTCTGTTTTATTGAAAACAATTTTTTATGACAAAAAACTTTAATTTGACTTTTGATCACATGAACTATTTTATTTCATACTTTTCCTCTGCACTCTGGGAATTGTGTTGTCACAACTATGTATGTGTTGAGATAAACAAATAAAATTATTGTGTTTAATTAATTATTATTATTTTTTTTCTTGTTTTTCAGTTTCTATAACTAAATAACAGAAATGAAAGAAACTAAAAATTAAATGTATAAAATTTTATACAAAATAACATTCATATGAATGAAAATGATGTCATTTGTTGAAGTGCTAAAGTCATTTCGATGATTGTGGTATTTGTATGGCTCCATTAACCCCAAATAATTGTTATTTAATTCTATGTTATAGATCTCAATGCTTAGATGAATGGAGGGCAGCAATAGAGAAAGAGCAATGTACAAATAAACCAAGTTTTTTTTTTTTTTATTTATTTTTAAATGTAAAATTAAATTAAATTTGCAAATATTTTATATTCGATAAAAGAAATGAAAATTTGCTCTTAAGAGAATAAATAAAATTTTAAGAGAATAATAAAATTTTCTTTGAAAGAATAATCACTAAACAAATTTCTCTTAAACGAATATATGCTAAAGAAGCTTATTTTCTCTTAAGAGAATATATGCCGAAAATGCAAATTTTCTCTAAAGAAAATATTAGATAAACAAGTAAATTAACTCTTAAGTGAATATATGCCAACCAAGCTAATTTTCTCTTAAAGAATATGTGCTAAACAAGCTAATTTTCTCTTAAATGAATATATGCTAAAGAAGCAAATTTTCTCTTCAGAAAATATATGCTAAAAATACAAATTTTTCTCTTAAGAGAATATATGCAAACAAGGTAATTTCCTCTTAAGAGAATACATGCCAACCAAGCTAATTTTCTCTTAAAGAATATGTGCTAAACAGGCTAATTTTCTCTTAAGAGAATATACGCAAACAAGCTAATTTTCTGTTAAGAGAATATATGGCAACCAAGCTATTTTTCTCTAAAGAGAATATATGTTAAACAAGCTAATTTCTCTTAAACGAATATATGCTAAACAAGCAAATTTTCTCTTCAGAAAATATATACTAAAAATACAAATTTTCTCTTAAGAAAATATATGCCAACCAAGCAAATTTTCTCTTAAGAGAATATATGCTAAACAAGCAACGTTTTTGTTAGAAGAATATATTTCAAAAAGCAAATTTCTCTTAGGGGAATATATGACAATCGAGTAAATTTTCTCTTAAGAGAATTTACTCCATAAAAACATTTAATGTTTTAACAAATTCGTATATTAGAAAGCATTTGCTTTCTGAACAAATTTTCTCTTTAGAAACATTTACTTTTTAAACAAATTTTCTCTTTAGAAAATATTTGAGATTCAAGAAAAATTTTCTCTTAAGAAAATATATGCTAAAGAAGCAAGTTTCCTCTTAAGAGAATATATGCCAAAGAATCAAATTTTCTCTTCTCATTTTGCTTTTTGAAACAAATTTTCTCTTAAGAAACAATTTGCTTTTCAAGAAACCATGCGCTTTGTATAGCAAATTTTCTCTTTAGAATATTTCTTGCTTTTAATTCAAGTTTCTCTTTCTCTTTTTTGATAATTCATGAAGTTTCAAACTTTTACCTTAATTTCTATTTATAGTACTTTACAATTACCCAAATTACATTATGACCTTCTGATTGAAATTCATTACAAAAGTTTTACCTTAATCTTTCATTTTAATTAAGTTCAAATGATGATCTAAATATTGATTACTCAATATTATTTTCATATTGATTGGTTCATTATTATTTTCATTATAATTATTTCACAATTCGTTCACATTCTTACCTGAAAAGCAAAAGAGAATGGAAAAAATATTGTTAATTAAAATTTTATAATACAAATACTAAAAATGCTTGATAATAAAAAAACTTCCATTATTAATTTCATAAATAAAACTTATTATTTCCCTCATTAGATACATTTTTGTAGTAAAAGATACAAAAGTATCTTTATATGTTTAATGTGTATCTAGCGGTATAACAATGTTGGTAATATTATTAAAATCTTTTATTCTATTTTCAGTTTTTATTCCAGTATCTGATAATCATGGTAAAAAATTGTTCAATTTCTAGCATAATACTCTTATTAAGTTCAATAGGTCAATGCACCTAAAGAGGTTTTGTTAAAACAAAAACTACTTTAAGGGAATTGGGTTTTACAAATGCATGCAAACATACAAATATTCTTGCTAACACAGCAAAGCGACAATATGCTATTCGATTTTTTTGTTTTTGTAAATTTAATCGGCAACAAAAAAATCACAGAAGAGTGTATAGTGTATTGGTGGGGTCTAAAAAGGGGGGTTAGAAAAACTAAAGGTTCATGACAGTGATGGAAATTCAAATATAGAGAATGTCATACGTGTTTTGAAATTTTTAAACACTGAGAGAAACTCAAATTCATTTTATAATCTCCATTATCACAGGAGATGATAAATTTTGCTTTGGACTCCAAAAGATTCCTTATCTAACTTTATATACATTCTTTTATAGGCCCATATCGGAGGTTTCATGAATAAAAGGAATTAAATAAAATTGTTTCAGACTGTTTGTTTTTTTCCCCATAGGGTAGTTCAGGAACTGAGTTTATTTCAAATTTAAATGGCATTTACCACAAAATATATTGCAATGAAAAATATTGCATCAATATTGTTCTAATTGTGGGCGTGGCGTGTTTAAGACAGTTATTTTATGTTAATTTTGTTAGAAAGAAATGAGATTTTTTAATCTGGTCAAATGTAAATTTTTATAAATCGGAAACACTTCGTTATCATAAGTCATGCAAGAGGGTATACTAAATTTATTATCTCATATATAACGACAAGAAGAAATCAATAAGAAACCCTATAAAGTACATATATTCTTGCACCAAATCTGAATCAATTTTGCTATGTCCGCCATTCTGTTTAAACATTCCCACGAATATGAAATTTGCCCTAAGCAGTTGCCCATTTAAACTCAACAATATCAATCTAATAGCAAAAAGTTATAGACCAATATCTGAGTTAAACTACAAATGGAAAACCCTCTAAATTTCGTTATATAAAAAATTGGATTTTTATATATAGAATAACATTATGTGTTCTTTATTGCCTTAGCAAATCGGTTTAGTACAAAGCCCATCTAAATACATAATTATCGACTTCCTGCTTTCTATACACGTAGTTCCATAAAGGGCACCTGCCCTCTTTTAGAGCAGAGCGAATATTCGTTCAATGTAATTATTTTTTTTCCACTGCTTCATTGACTCAAAGCGAAATTTATACAAGTGTTTATACGCACCTTTAGTTTTGTAGATAATATGGATTGGGTTAGGGATTTTTATAGCTCCTGGTGTTTACGCTTTTGAAAATCTTAAATTTTAGACAATTTTTAATGAACTAATAAGTGTAACTAATTTGACAAATTTCGTTCCATATTTGGTTATAGCTACCACCCAAAACCACTTGCCTGAATATTATTTTAATCTAGAAATACCTTTTTATATTTAGTTAGTCCTTTGAAATTCCCCAAAAACTTAATTCATTTGACAAGTAACGGTGAAAAGTTAATCAGAGCTCCCATATAAGAACAACTCTCAGAATAGGGTTTTATGCTCATAAAACGTACATTACAGAATTTGTCACCTTTTTGCTTAAAATTTATAGTAGGACTATCTTTATGATCACCGCTTTACGGCTGGAGTTTCAATCAATGATTTTAAAGAAATGTTAACCCATTTAAATTGGTGATGATCGGTCCATTATTTTAAATAGCCACACCAAGGCCCATTCTCAAATACTACTTTAAAGTTATTACTTTAAAAATATTTGTTTTAAATAAGACAAATACAAGCAGGAATTAATGTTCTAAATTTAACGAGGGTTGGTTCCCAATTGCTAATAGCAACTTTATAACTCACCCCCAAAAAAAATGTATTTAAAAGCATAAATCTCACATAAATGTTAGTTTTGTAATAAAATGTATTGAGCTCTTAAGCAAAATTCAAAAATGCGAGGGTCATTCCATAACCTTTCATAAGTACTATTTACAACCAACAATATAATGTAGGGTATTCCATTATCGTGCTTAATCGACTCTAACATTCTTACTTTTGTTAATTAAACCATTTTTTCTTCTCAGTGTAAAAATTTCATTTCTCCTACATATACACATGTGTAATGTAAAAAAGTTATATGTAAATGTGTGTGATAGTGATAGTAAAATGTACAGAACAATATAATACTCAATATAGCATATGTTACACTCTTCATATTAACATATTCGTAGCAGTTTTATTGTCATTCATATTGTGAATAACGGTATTTCATTGTTTTTTTTTTTGTAGTTTAGTTACCTGTGAAACCAATAACATTTGATGCTCACATAGATACAACACACACACACACACTGACAGTTAGTTAGAATTACTCATACATACATATGAACACATTAATGCATGTCAGCAGAAAAGAAAAGTGAACAGGTTAAAAACAATTTACATAATAAAAATGTTACGAAAACGATATACAATTCTAGTTTTCAATTTCTATCGATATATTTCACTCCAACAACAAAAAATATACAATTCAATAGGAATTAAATAAAAAAGGGGAGTAAAAGAATAAACGACCACATAAAACCCGACAGTTGTTAAAATAAAAATCAAATGATCTTTATTATTTTGCTAATTTAATTAAAAGTATTGCTTACCTAACTCATTCTGTGTCTTCTGAAATGTAATCACTTTAATATTACTCTCTCACTCTCTTCAGAACAACACAAATGTCAAATAAAATTTACTAGAATTGTAAGAAAAACAACAACTTTGTTCTCTTCTCTTTTCAAGGAAAAAATACAAAATACAACAAGTAAGAATATTAAAGTCGGTCAAGCCCGATTGTGTAATACCCTACACAACAATTTTGGTTATGATAGTTGCGAAACAGTAATTAACAACCCTCGTATGGCTTTATTAGTGTGTAGTACAATATTTTGAAACTAATATTATGTGATGAATTTTTTGAGGGGTTAAACAAGAGCTACATGAAATTATAGACCGACCCTCATACAATTTGACACATAGATTTTTATTTTCATTGACCAATTATTATTACTATACCGGCGTTTATGTGAGATTTATGCCATTCAAGGTGATATTAGAAAAGGCTTGTATGGAACCTATGAGAAGTAATGGACCGACCCTAGAATAATTTGCCACAACGGTTTAAAATACCATAAGAATTATTATGTCAAATTTCGTTAAAATCGTCCTAAGAATAAAGGACTTTAATAACCTTAAAACCCCATTCCGGGAGGAAATTTCTTTGGGAGGTACCTGAACTATTGCACCAAACATAGCTAATTTCAAGTTCTTGTATCAAAATAATAAAATCTAGCAAATTTCATCAAGATATCTTAAAAATAGTGACCTGTAGAATGTTCACAACGTTTGCGTAGACAGCAAACCGAATGAACAGACAGACGGACGGACATCGTTAAATCGGCTCAGAATTATTTTCTGAGTTAAACGGTATCTTAAAAGTTATATGTTACACCATTTCTTCTGTGTGTTACAAACATATAGCAACAACAAAAAACACCGAATAACAATAAAATCAATGACAACAAATACAATAGATGGTGATAATGATACGACAGTGATGTGTTATTTGTTATATTCTACAACAACAATAACAATTACTACAACAATGAATTCAATATTACAACAATATTCTGAAGCAGAGAGGAGAGGAAGAAAAAAATGATAATAATAACAATAATGAAGATAATAAAAGGAAAATGTTTGTGAAAAAAAGGTAAAAAAGAACAATTTTTTACAGTTATTTCAACTCTTACAGTCACTAGTTTTATGATCACGCTTTAAGAGGTAGTTGTGCGGAAAAGGAAGAGAATATATGGAAATCAAAAAAGGGTTATTCGGGGAGTCATTTTAGTTAGGAACACATTTACATTCACAAAACATTAACTTTTATCAGAGAATTTGTTAAATAATAAAAATCTAATCACGACATAATAGATTTTTGCTGCACAAAAAGGTGCAAGTAAAAATGCTACACAAGAAAATTATAAGGACTAAATTTATGATTTCTAACTGTAAAAGTTCTGAAGATATTTGCTAATTACTTTCCCTTTGTATTAAGGCTACATCTCGCTTAAGGTCCCATCCAAACTTTTTTACTTCATCATTTCTTTAAGAAAGTAATTTGGACTAAAGTATTGTGATGAAATATTAATACTCCCGCTTCAATAATTCTTTAGACATTCGATTATAAATAATTTGTTTTCATGGGGGTTAAATCTTCCTCTCAATCTATTCACTCCTAATTTGGTTCAGTAACACTGTTCCTTGAGGAAGTTATTGGGGAAAAAACTCTCAACGTAATTCGCTATAACTCCCTTAGCAAGTCCTTTCCCGGAAAGGGAGTTATAATGCTTTGGATATTCGGCAATTATTAATTAGACTATAACCCTATTCCGGGAAAGGACTTGTTAAGGGAGTTATAGCGAATTAAGGGCCGATATTCATGAAATAAACAGTTTTATATTGATGGCAATTACACAAATAACTGCACCTAATTTAAGTGAATTTAATAAATAACTAAGAGATTTATCAAATTAAAGTTCAATTTTGGAAAAGAGCTAGAAGTTATAGTGAGTTTAATATCCGTTTATATAGAGGCACATAGTCCAGACGTCATTAAATTTCCAACAAACAGACAGTCGGGTTATCATCAGTCTGGCTTAGTCGAAGTCGAATAATTTTTAAAATACACTGAGAGCAAAGTTCATCATGAAATAAATGTATAATTTCCCAAATAATTATATTACATTTGGTTTAAATCAGAGACACACACTCACACTACTATACATTTGTGTTCGTGTGAATGAAGCAGCAAAAAATAACGATGAATTAATGCTCGTTCTACTTAAGATTTTCACAAAGCAGCAGTCGTTTATAGTGTACATGTGAAGTAAGCAGAATTTGTTGTCTTACAGCACGAGTTAGAAGATCTCTATTTTAGATACCTCTGACAAGTGTCTTAAGTTATACGTAATTGTCGCTAAACATGGTATAACAAAGATATTATAACTATTTAAGCCACTTGTGCTAGTCGGGGTATAAAAAACCATTATCATTATTATTCTTACGAAACCTGATTCGGAAAAGAGATCCATATTACGGTTAAAACAAAATTTATTTTCGATATTCTTAACAGTCCAATGTGTACTGCGTCATTTTGAGAGATTTACTTTGTTAGTTTAAATAACGAAGGATCAACGCTAACGCTTTTTAATAAAACATTCGAAATTACTAGTGATGATAATACGAAAAGGGACTTATTCTAATTTCACCTCTTTATGTCTAAAAAGGTATGGATTTTTTAAGGGATTCATAATTTTATACCGAATTTCATTCAGTTGCCAAGACTTTGAGTAAAATAAATATATTCTAAAATTATTCTTCCCCCCCTCATATACATGTGGATGTAGTGAAAAATATGTTATGGATAAAATTTGAATTTGAATTACAAATCAAAATTCAAATCAGACATAAATGTGGTTAAAATGGTTACTTTTTTGAAAAAGTAGTTTCACACAAAAAAATTAATTAATAAAGTGAAAAAGAGAATTTTCAATAGCAAAAGAGAGCAGAGATATGAATATATGAAATCGCTAATGAAAACTTGTTAATTTATGTTTTCAATTCATTGATCATCTCACATCAACTTTGATATGTGATTCGTTTGTATATAATTTTATTATTCTGTCTAGTTTTTAAACTTCAATTTTAAGTTCAAATCCAGATCCGCTTAACACTTACAAGTACTACAAATTTGAAATTTAGCAAGCTGCAGAAATGAATTTAATTCCTTTTCTGTTCTGCCTTTTTGCAGTTTTTGAAACTTTTAGTTTACGCCTGTAACTTTTTGCAATAACATTAATTCAATTGTGTAATTCTGTTTTTTTTTTTTTTCTTTCTCATTCGTTTTGCAGCAACATTTTTCTATTACCACTTTTGGCCACAAGAGAGAGGGATCCTCAATAGACCATTAGCTGCTGCAGCAATAGATTTACTATGCATCCTCCCCCAAAACCCTTTCCACTTCAACTAACACGCTCCAACGAACATACAGACAGATTTTACTGAAAAACATTATAAAATACTTTTGTTTTTAAACAATTTTATTTCCTTTTGTGAAACATAAAAAAATATTAACCAAATTCTATATGTGGGGA
This sequence comes from Cochliomyia hominivorax, assembly GCA_004302925.2. NCBI lineage: Eukaryota > Metazoa > Arthropoda > Insecta > Diptera > Calliphoridae > Cochliomyia > Cochliomyia hominivorax. The sequence continues at coordinate 22,567,242 of PYHX02000158.1, forward strand.
ACCTGAAGTTACAGATATCGGAAAAGAGAGAAAAGAGATTGGAAGATTTTTTTCTATACATAAATTTGAATTTGCTAACATGTGAATGTGGATGATTAACACCAAGAATAGGAAGGAATATGGTTAAATGTGTATATCTAAATAAAGCTATACATGGTTCAGAACTGGGACCTAAAAATGATCAATATGTATGAAAATCTATGATTTAAAAATAAAACTTTGGAGCCACCTTTAAAGAAATTATTAGAATAAATTAAACAATATCGTTGCCATCGTCTTTAAAAAGCTCTAGCACGGTACTGAGACCAGCTGGAAACTTGTATTCCATGCATAAATTAATTGTTCAAGTTCAATGTAATTTAGCCAATTTTTTCCGACTTGAGAAGTTTGCTATTTTAAAGCATAAAAATCGGTTCAGGAAATAAAAACTTATAGACCGACATCTGACATATGCGTTAAGATGTTTTCGGTATCACTTATATGAATTGAATTTATTTCTTTTCATTCTCTTTAAATATCCGTTACACTATTTTGGAGTTCAAAAAATCAAGTAAACTACTTTAAAGGTCCAAATCTTGGGCCTTGGACCCTTTAAGAACTTGTGTTGCTTCAAACCAACTTCACCCAAATTGAGATAAAAACTCTGTGGCCTGTCCTCTTTAAGAGCTTGAAATGCTTCAAATCAATAGCAAAACTCGTCAACAATATTCATATGAAATTTTATTAAAAATATTTTTAAAAAACTTATAGACCGATATCTTAAATATACGTTAAGATTTTTTCGGCATCACTTATAAAAATTAAACATAACTCACCTTATTCTCTCTAAATATCCGTTACACTATTTTGGAGTTTTCAAAAAATCAAGTAAACTACTTTAGAAGGCAAAATCCTGCGCCTTGGACCCTTTAGGAACTTGAGTGGCCAATTTAAAAACTCTATAAATATTTCTGAAATTATTTAGAAGTTAAAAACACCCAAAGTGACTAACTTTGGAGGTAAAGACTCTGTGTTCTGTGCTGGAAATGCTCCAATAAGAAAACTCCTCAACAACTTTTTTTGAAACTTCGTATGTTGACCAAGATATCCAATATCATGACTCACTATAGCATGAGTCATGCTTAAATCTGTGTTATTTAAACTGTACATTCAGTTAATCCAAAGTAACAGAACTTTTTCCAAAAAAAACTTTCTTTTGATACGACTGTGCGTTGGCGAACTTTACAACAAGAAACATAAATCATGAGATCTACATACTTAAAGGGTCAACAATTATTGCTGAATTATGCCAATTTCTGAGTCAATTATGCTGTCTTCGTCTATATACATGAATGGTGGATATATCCCATGTCGAATTTAAAAAGGTCCGTTAGTCCAGCCGTCTGTTACTGTCATGCCCACCATCAAACTAATAGTCTAAACTATGTGATAAAAACATTCCCCCTCTATTGATATTCTAAATTTTAATATTTCTATCTGTATAATGCTGACACGCCCACTTCCTAACTAATAGTCCGAGCTCGATAAAATTCCGCCAGAGCAGTTGAGAGCAGTCTTGTCAGATTTAAAAAGATCTAAATAGACCGTTATTTAACCCCAATTAGGAGTAAAATTGTGTGCTGAGTCTTTTCAGTCTCGATTTTTTTTGGAAATATGTTAAGAGCTGAAATATTTTTTGAGTCCTTTTGAAGGAGTACAGACTCCTAACTGGTGAGATTCGTAATCAGTGACCCTCCAGAGTTGTTCGCGATGGATTTGTTGATTTTTTTAAATTCTCCAAAAATTTATGATTTTATGAAAAAACGATTTGGGCCCACTGTTAAAAGAATAGAATACAACTAGAGTGTCTCAAATCATTTTATTCACTTAAAAAGATAAAATTACTCTTTTCTTACTTATAAATTAGTTGTATTAAATATTTGATCAAATCAGGCAGAAAATTTTTGATTAAAGTTGAGCTAATTTTTATAAGAGAGAGAGAGAGAGAGGGAGTTGACTTTCTAGTTACTATTCTATGTGTGAAATTCCTCTCTTTATTTCGAATCTTATTTGATTACAAATTTCTTTAGAATTAAAAAAATACACATCAATTTTTACCTGTTTAACATTGTAAACCTTTTAAATGTTTTCAAATTCCCTTTTAACCTTATTCTAAACACGTTTAGTGTGTTGTGTGTGTGATGCATTTTAAACAGTAGCATTTTTACAATACACCTATCGAAAGCATTGAACAAACTTGATAGTTGTTGTTTTTGTATTATTTCTTCACTTCTCTTTTATTTTTTTGTTGTTGTAAATTTTGAATTAAATTTTCTAAAGTGGATTCTCTTCAATTACCATTCAAATTCAAATTCAAACTCAAACATACAAATTTAATATATATTTTTTTCTCAATCATCAGACAGACTACTTATATATGAATGAGTCCACTTCATTCACCACTCAGTCCATAGTTTGTTAAAATATGCTGGGTAATTTTCATGTACGAGTAATAAAAGTTGTTTCAAGATTTCATTTTTTCTTTAATTTTCAATGTCTTTTATTAAAACCCAGAAAAAGACTTTAATTAAATTGAAACATATTTTTTTTTGGGATTTCAAGGAAGGGGGAATTTTCTTTTATAACCAGAAAAAGGAAAAATCATTTAAAAATAGTTTTTTTTTTTTTTTTTTTTTTTGGAAAAAATGTCATTCACCTTTTTTGATTAAAAAAATTGTTAAAAACATAAAACCACAATTGAAGAAAACTGGTATTGAAAATTCGTAACAAGTTGACTTTATTTATTTTGGTGCAACAAATTTAAATATTTGACATTTTCCTTTGTCTTTTGTTTCGTATTGAAAAAAAATGCCTCAACTCAACTGGTTTCTTTAGTTTAAAGATTTGTATACCCTACACCACCGTGGTTGGGTGGTTGGGGTATTATGCGTTTCTTCAGTTGTTTGTAATGGGCAGAAAAAATAGTGCCACCATAACTTTGAAGTCTACCGTTCGACTCAGAAAAACTTCCTGAACCGATTTATCCATATCCTTCCGTCCGTCCAGTAGTGCAATGTTTTTTATCAATCCATCATTTCATATAGGCCGCATACAAATATCTCCCCGGAATGGGGGTTGTAGTGCATAAAATACCTTAATACAAAACGATTTAAATTTTTTGTTACGTTTTTGCCAAAATAAGTTTTATGATATTCTAAAACGATGTATCAAATTATACGAGGTTCGGTTCATTATTTCTCAGGGGTTCCATACAACACACTTCCAAATATCACTTCGAAACTTATTAATCGCACACATACATGGGAATTAAACATATTAAGATAAATATAAGCCAAAATCGTTGTACGAAATTATACGAAGGTCGGTCCATAACTTATTCTTACTCCCAGAAAAAATCATTTTTGAACGTTTAAATTTTACATAAATCTTAACATAAATAAGCCTTAATAAGATATGCAAATTATACGAGGGCCGTTCATAGATCTTTCGCAGCAGTTGCTTACAATCAACAATATGATGTAGGGTACAGCGTAGTTGGGTTTGGACGATTATAACATTTTTAACTTGTTTAGCTTAACAATTTTTATACCATTAACCACCACAAGTGGTGAATGAACTTTGTCATTCCGGGTGTAAAGCTAAGAAGGAATCATCTCAGACCCCATATATATATATTCCTATATCAAATCAAAATCTGAGTCAAGCTGAATGCGTCTATCTGTTAGACTGTTCGTCTGTCTGTTCACCTGTCTGTCTGGCACGCTTACATCTTTAATATTTGACAGAGCTCAGTGAAATTTAGTCCAACTCCTGAGAAATTCCCTCTTTAAAGCCAGCAAAATCGGTTCAGTGTATTAAAATATATGAACTGTTATCTGATAAAACCTCTAAGTTCAAGCAAAGAACTTTCGTAAAATTTTCAATTATAAATCGACGACTTAGAATGAAGCTTTGTCATAATATTAAGCTGAATATACGTCATTACTGTTCCAAAATTTATCAAAACCGGTTCAGTGAATAAAATTATAGCCAAAACTATGACTAATTTCATGACTCATAAGATATTCCGTGTTATATCTTAGAAAAATTTTTATACGCCTGTGAGTTCATATGTGAGTGTGTCTGTACGAACATAACGTATTCACACATTTGTGGTGAAGGGTATAGAAGATTCGGCATAGCCGGTTCTAACATTCTTACTTGTTTTGTTTGTATTCTGTGAATAATTTAAATTTTGTTGATTTTTAACGGTTTTAATTTCGCTTTTATTTATTAGAAAAAAAGTTTATTAACATAAACTTTTTATTCTTTTTTGTTAAAAACTTATGTCATTTAATAATTTATGGCCGATTTTTATTTTTGTTATTTTTTAGAATCGTTTTTTTTTCTAAAAATAATGTTAATATTTAATTTATTATTTAAAAGCATAAAAAACATATTTTATTTTATTTTATTTTATTTTATTTTATTTTATTAATAATAAAAAGAGTTTAACATAAAATTCACGTTAATTTATTTTATTTTAGATTTCAGTCGTTTTTTGCTCAAATGCCATAGAAAATGTCAAAATGTCCGATTTATGGTTATAAAATAAAGTCCCTGACTCATATACTTTTTTATTTTGTTATGCTACTGATTTTATTCAATGAACATTTTAATAAAATTAAACAAATAAATTGTTGTTTTTATTTACATGACATTTAATGGGGATTTTTACTCTTTTTTTCTTGAAATTATGTTGAATGTTGGATTAAAATTAAATGGTGACAGAAATCACGTTCTAGTGGGAAATAAAACGTTATGAAGTTATAAAGATATTGCAATAAATTCACTAAGTTTATTAAACATTTGTATTAAGGAAAAAGTTTTCTAATTTTGAAATTTTAAATCGAATGGAAAAGATGAAATTTAATAAATTAATTTTAAATGAAAATTTTGTATTTTTAGTGAAAATTTTGATTTTCTGTAAGAATTTTGTATTCTTAGTGAAAATGTAATTTTTAATTTTTATTTTTGTATGAATTTAATATTTTCAATGAAAATTTAGAATTTTTAGTAAAAATCGGAAAAATTGAATTTTTAGTAAAAATTAATTTTTTACAAAAAATAAAATTTTTACAAAAATTAAATTTTATGTGAAAATTTGAATTTAAAAAAATGTAATATTTACAAAAAGGAAAATTTGAATTTTTATTGAAAATTTAAATTTTTACAAAAAATTTAATTTTTACAAAAAAAAAAAAAAAAAAAAAAATAGTGAAAATTTTATTTTTTTTGTGGAAATTTAAATTAAAAAAAAGATAATTTTTACAAAAAATTTCATTTATACAAAAAAAATAATTTTTAAAAAAAAATTTAATTTTTACAAAAAATTTTATTTTTACAAAAAATTTAATTTTTACAAAAAATTTAATTTTTACAAAAACATGAATTTTTATTGAAAATTTGAATTTTTATGAAAATTTTGATTTTGTTTTTAATTTTGAATTTCTAGTGAAAATCTCTGTAAAATTGTGAGCGCTGTAAAAACGGTAATGGCAGCGTTTCCTAAAAAAGGTTCAAAATTTTATCTCTAATAATTAAAATATTTTTTGTGTTTATTTTTATAATAATTTCATCCAAATAATAAAATAAAACTGTACGTTTAGCGGTGTCATTTTTATAAACATGTATGTTAAGAATTTTTCGATCTCACTTCTTACAAAGATTTTGATTTTACTGTTTATAATTTTTTATTTCTTAACAAATTCGTACTTTTTATAGAACAGTTTTTTTACGAAATCTTTATTTTTTTAATAAAAACATTTCTGAATTAAAAGAAAAGTTCCTTGAATTTAAGAAAAAAATTCTTAACATTTAGGATTTTTAAAAAATTTTATTTTATTGATTTTTTTTTATAAGAATTTTTGTGATTTTGTAAAAAATTAAGGATTTAAAATTTCTAATTTTTTTTTTTAAATCTTAAATTTAGGGAAAAATATTCAAAAAATTTAGGATTTTTAAAAAAATTATTTTATTTATTTTTCTGTAAATAATTTTGTGATTTAAAAAAATTTATTTGATTGATTTCTTTTACAAGAAAATTTTTTGAATTTTAAATAAAAAACTTTTTGAATTTTTAATCAAAAATTTCTAAATTTTTTTATTGAAATTTATTTTTTATTGCATTATTTTTATCGAAAATTTTTAGATTTTTAAAATAAAATTTTTAGAATTCTTATAAAAACTTCTAAATATTTTAATAGGAAATTTGCAGATGTTTAATAAATAATCGTGAATTTTAAATAAAAAAGCTTTTCTGAAAACTTTTATTAAAATTTTTTATTAAAAATTTCTAAATTTTTTATAGCAGATTCTTTTATATAAAACGTCTGAATTTTAAGAATTTCCAAAAATATTTCTCTATGATCCAACTTTATTTTGAAGTGTTTAAAGTGGACAATTTATAAAAGGTAAGAAAACTTATTTAAGCCACTGTTACTAAAGGCAAATGACATATTTACATAATTTTACATATAAAAAATTTAAATAAATTCAATTTTAATAAATTTATTTTAAATCTTTTTTCAGTAGATAAAACATTTGTTAATTTGTTTTTAACACAAAATATATTTTAATAAACAAAAAACAAAAGTTTTTTTTCAAATATAGAAATTATCATGATAAATATCATAATATGTTTGCGACCACTATTATTCAAATTTTTATTATTAAATATTTAGTTTTGTTTTAAAAATATATTTATCAAAATAATTTATTTTGTTAACAAAATATTGTTTTATTTCTTATTATTTATTTTTATTAAAAAAACATAATTTTTTATTATAAATTTATATGTTTCTTTTTTGACAATTTCTATCATGTAAACAAAAGGGCCGATCAGGGTATTAAAGCTTTTTTAATAAAAAGATTACAAATATTGTTTAAATTGACATGTAAAAATGGTATATTCAGGTATGACGAATCTTCAATACCCTCCATTACAAATGCATGTAAACACATACACTCACAGATGAATATAAAAGTTTTTCTTAAATATAACACTGGGACACTTAATGAGTCATATAATTAATTATATTATGAATGACAGACATACGGACAAACAGGCAGACGGACAGACAGTCGGACATAACTAATTCTAATCAGACTTTGATATAATACTATAATATATATTCATTATGAAGTCTGAGATGAATTTTTTTAACGTTACACACGGAATAACAAAGTTAATATACCCCCTTCACCACCACTTGTGCTGATGGAGGGTATAAAGACCATAAAATATTAAATATTTTCCAAAAAAAAAAAAAAGATGTTTTGAAATTTGTTTAAACAATAAAATATTTTCTATTGTATTTTTGAGTAAAAAAAAAGATGGCAAAAAAATAAAACATTATTTTCTTTTTAATTTATTTATTAAAAAAATATTTACTGTTGAAAATTATTATTAATTTGGCACAAATTTAAATTTGTTTTAGTTTATAAATATTTATAATTTTTTTTGTAAATATTTAAGTTTATCAATGTTACAACAAATTGTTTCATATTTATTTAAAATAATTATAACAACAAATTGTATGGAGTAAATTTGAAAAGGTTTCCATATTTTAATATTTACATTTACTTAAACTAAATACACATGTAAAGTAATTTGTTGAGATGTAAATGAGTAATTATTCAATTATTAAACACTGTTTACTCTGGGTAAATGTGTATGTATGAATGTATGTATGTATGTATGTATGTATGTATGTATGTATGTTTGTATGTATATATGTATGTATGTATGTATGTATGTATGTATGTATGTATGTATGTATGTATGTATGTATGTATGTACATTTAAACAAATGTTAGATGAATAAATAATGACGGCTAAAGAAATAATGTATTTAAAATTTCCTAAATGAGAGACGGAACATTTATCTAACAGAAGAAATTCTGGAAAACAAACCAAATCAAGTGAAAATAGGAATATTTCGAAAAACTTCCGACAAAAAGGAAATTTGTAGAAAAAAAGAACATTTTTTGTAGAAAAGAAAATTTTTGAAATAACAAATGTTAAATTTGAAAAAAACTGTAAAAGGGAAATTTTTCTATAAACAAATTTTTAAAAATTTCCTTAATGAAGCAAATTTAAAAAATCCTGTAAACAGGATATTTTGAAAAAAAAATTATAATATATTTTAATAAAAAAAAGTTCTATAAAATGAAATTTGGAAGGGAAATTTCAAGATATTTTCTTACAAAAAGGACATTTTAGAAAAAAATTAAAAAAAGGAATAATTAAATAAAATAAAAAAAGTTAAAAAAGAAGTTTTTTACAAATGTTTAAAAATTTTCCAAAAAAAAGGAAATTTTAGAAAATTTTACTGTAAAGGAAGGAAATTTTAAGCAAATTTTCTTTTAAAGTGATTTTCTTAATTTTCCCTAAACAATTTTGAGAAAATTTCTTTTATTTATTTATTTATTTATTTATTTATTTATTTATTTATTTATTTATTTATTTTTGAAAAATTCCTCTTAATTAAGATTTAAAAAAAATTCCTTGAATAAGAACTTTAGGAAAACTTCCCCCAAAACAAAAACTTTTTAAAATTTTAATTTAGAAAATTCTCTTTAATGTAGAAATTTTTAGGAAATTTTATTTATACAGGGAAATTCATTATATAGATTACAGTCAATGATCTAGTAATGGAATAGATCATAGGCTTTTCAAAGATCTAGTCAGTCAAATAGATTAAAGAGTTGTCAAGACAAACGAATAGATTTTTGAGTAGTCTATGATCTGGTAAATCGACTAGATTATGAACTAGTTAAAGATCTAGTCAAGTTTTTAGATTATGGACTAATAAATAGTCAAGATAATTAACTAAATTACAGTCAATGGCCTACACAATCGATTAATGGTCTAGTCAATCAAATAGATTAGAGACTAGTCGAAGATCTAGACAATCGACTAGATTACAGACTAGTCGAAGATTTAGATAATCGACTAAATTATAGACTAGTCTATGATCCAGGCAGTCTAGTATAGACTAGACAATCTTTTATAAATTATAGACGAGTCAATGTTCGTGACAATCGACTAGATTACAGAATAGTCAATGATTTGATCAATCGACTAGTTTACAAATTATTCAGTGATTTATTCGATCGATTAGGTTATAAACTAGGCAATGATTTGGTCAATCGACTAGATTATATACATACAATCCACTACATTATAGATTAGTTTATGATCTGATTAATCGACTAGATTATAGACTAAGCGATGATGCAGCCAATAGACTAGGCAATAATTAAAATGAACGTTTATCCGTCGACAAATTTTTGTTAAGTGTATTATTCAGTTTATATTTCTTTTTAAAATTTTACAAAATTTCCTCTAATTGGAAATTTTTCTCAAATAATAAAATTTTGATTAAATTTCCTTTAATTGGGAAAATTTTCAGAAAATCTTCTTTATAAAAGAAAATTTAAGAAATTAACTGAAAATTTGAAAAAAGTCCGTTGCGTTGTGAAATATATTTAAATTTGCTTATAAAATGTTTATTGGGTTATTTAACAATCCAATACTAAAGTTAACTAATAATTATTATTTACATAATTTGATTTGCTAAGTTACTATTTGCTCTATAAACAACAATATGTTGGCAATATTTTCTTTATATTTAATCAGCAACAACAACAACAACAACAACATACTTCAGAAACATCCATCCACCACAAGAGGGTGTAACAAACTTTTTAATACTTTATTGCAGTGAATTTTTTACTAACGATATTTATGTTGCCGATAATAAAGGAAACAAATAATACAATTGTTTTTGTTAATTAATTGTACAACAAAATTTTTTTTCAGTTTCATGCAACAAATATTGCTTGTTGCTCGTTTTATCCATTAATCGAGTTTGTTTATGATTTTAAAATAGTTTTTTCGCTTTTTTTATTTTTTTGGAAAAATTTAATAAATCAAAGCGAAAAAGCATAAACAAAAAAATAGCAGCAGCAGCCGCAGCAGTGATAGAAAATATGAAATATTGAAAAATGTATAAAATGAAGCAATTTTTGCTTAAAACACACACAGACAGACACACACACACACTTATGCAGACATTCATATAACATAAGTTACAAAAATTTATGGTTTGAATTTTAGTTTAATAAACCAAAATATGAAATAAAACACTGATGTATATTCCTATAAACGCATTTCGTTGTTTTCTCATTTTTGTAAAGTAAAGTTGAAGTTTTTCAATGAGAAGCAATTTAACGGGACTTTTTTGATGTAAACACGATATTTTTCATAGTCTTGCTGTTTGCCTTTTTCAAGCGATCAAATGTATTTGTTGCCACTTTATGTGGAATTTTTCTATAAACGCAGACGTGAAAAAACACTAAAAATAAAACATAAATTTCGGTTTATTATAACAAGTAAAAATGCAATATTCGGCTAAGCCGAATCTTCAATTCCCTTCACCACAATTGCATGTGTAGTAAATACGTTATGTTTCGTACATATACACTCACAAACGTATACATTCAAAGATGCCCAAGGGAACTTTTCTATCCGATCAAAAAAAAAAAAAAAAAAAAAAAAAAATTAAATTTTTCCATGACCAAGAATGTTCCAATAGCGAAATTGATCGTAAAACTAAACGTTCCGAAAGTGTGGTGCGTATATGCTTTAAGAAAGGCCATATTTATGGTGTTCGGAATTCTACTTACAGAAATGGAAAATTTACAAAAAGACAGATTAATTTTATAAAACATGAAGACGTAAATAAAGATCAAAATAAATCTTCCTGTGACTTCCAAACATGTTGCTCACTGTTTACGAGGAGATAAAAATATAAGATGAAAAAAGCCGAAGTGTTAGCATAGAGAAAATCTTCTAAAATTCTCATTGAAATGCATGAAATGGCCAGAGGAATGGAAATGCATATTCATTTTATGGCGTTGAGATCAAACGATGTTCGGATGTCAAAACGATATTCTCGCGGTTGTAGTGTTAGACAGCATTTTAGCAGTTGGCAAATCTAAATTTTTTCTTTTCCAACAAAAATGAACAGCACAATTTATAAAGAATTTCAGGGAGATGTTTTCCTACCTTTTACGGATGAGTAAAAGATAAATTGCATATTCCAGCAAGATAATGTTGCATGTTTCAAAGTGGTCATAATGATGGTTTAATGAACACAAAAGCTCAATATCTCTTCACTAACCTTAACTCCGAGCCCACTAAATATTTTCTCGCTTAATTTATTCTATTAAAAAAAGTAATGAGGTTTCTTAGCAATATGCACCAGTGTAATTGAATGGAGGGAAAAAAGCAAATTTATAGTTCCTTTTACCATAAACTACCAAATAAAATATCAAGTAGATGGAATTGGTGTTAGTAAAACAAATAGTAGCAACAATTGTTGCTAACTCTACTGCTGCTGTTGCTGCCATATTTAATCGCACTTAATACAAAAACTAACAATAAAGGCAACAACAGTTGTAGTAGCAATAACTCTAATACTTATATAAGTTATAATACAATAAAATGCATTTAACCATGAAAAAATTATCTATAAATATTTTGTTGCTATTTAGCAAAAACAGAGTAAAATGGCGGATAAAATTTTACATATGGAAAACTTTTAGTCAAATTTTTTATTTGTTTAATTAAAAAAAAACTAAAATTGTTTCCCAACAATATAAAACATATAATAAAGAATAAAACTCTTTTTGTAGTCCCATTCCGAAAAAATATATAGAAAATAGAACTCCTAAATTAAGTCTTTTTTTATAAAACAAAAGCATTTTTCCCCCAAAAAAAATATTTATTAAAATTCTAATACGTTTTTCATAAAAAACTATTCATTATTTAGTTATAATAACAAAATGACTGTAATAATAAATAAACGTATTATTTCCCATTTCAAAAAATCTCCATTTACTTCCTCCACAAAAACAAAAAAACTAATTATAAATTTCAAAAAGTTTGCTCCAAAAACCTCCCCCTATTTGTCACTTGTTTTAATTATTATTGTTGCATTTAGTACTTTTTAAATAAAGTACGTACTTTAATTACTAAAGTGAGGGAAAATAGCAAAAAAAACAAAAAAGAGTTCTTTTAATGTGACAATAAATTATACGAGATACCTGATGTAAGTACAGATACTAAATACACAAAATACTCTACATAAATTACAAGTAATCTACACGTGTTGACATAACAAAATGTATATATGTACACACACACACTATATATAAGATACATTAAATACAGTTACAATATGTTTATATATTCATATAAAGTAAGTATGTAAATATGTATTTATTATATACATATGAATATATAAGTAATTCTCCATGTACTCATTACACTGAAAGAAAAATATATAAAAAAGTAAATGAACTAGCAAAATATGATCTTGCAAATACAGAGTAGACAAAGGTTTAGCCAATAGACTAGATTTTGGACTAGTCAATGCTCTAGTTAATAGACTAGATTTTAGACTAGTCAATAGACTAGACGATGATCTCTAGTCAATAGACTAGACGATGATCTCTAGTCAATAGACTAGACGATGATCTCTAGTCAATAGACTAGACGATGATCTCTAGTCAATAGACTAGACGATGATCTCTAGTCAATAGACTAGACGATGATCTCTAGTCAATAGACTAGACGATGATCTCTAGTCAATAGACTAGACGATGATCTCTAGTCAATAGACTAGACGATGATCTCTAGTCAATAGACTAGACGATGATCTCTAGTCAATAGACTAGACGATGATCTCTAGTCAATAGACTAGACGATGATCTCTAGTCAATAGACTAGACGATGATCTCTAGTCAATAGACTAGACGATGATCTCTAGTCAATAGACTAGACGATGATCTCTAGTCAATAGACTAGACGATGATCTCTAGTCAATAGACTAGACGATGATCTCTAGTCAATAGACTAGACGATGATCTCTAGTCAATAGACTAGACGATGATCTCTAGTCAATAGACTAGACGATGATCTCTAGTCAATAGACTAGACGATGATCTCTAGTCAATAGACTAGACGATGATCTCTAGTCAATAGACTAGACGATGATCTCTAGTCAATAGACTAGACGATGATCTCTAGTCAATAGACTAGACGATGATCTCTAGTCAATAGACTAGACGATGATCTCTAGTCAATAGACTAGACGATGATCTCTAGTCAATAGACTAGACGATGATCTCTAGTCAATAGACTAGACGATGATCTCTAGTCAATAGACTAGACGATGATCTCTAGTCAATAGACTAGACGATGATCTCTAGTCAATAGACTAGACGATGATCTCTAGTCAATAGACTAGACGATGATCTCTAGTCAATAGACTAGACGATGATCTCTAGTCAATAGACTAGACGATGATCTCTAGTCAATAGACTAGACGATGATCTCTAGTCAATAGACTAGACGATGATCTCTAGTCAATAGACTAGACGATGATCTCTAAAGGTCAATAGACTAGACGATGATCTCTAGTCAATAGACTAGACGATGATCTCTAGTCAATAGACTAGACGATGATCTCTAGTCAATAGACTAGACGATGATCTCTAGTCAATAGACTAGACGATGATCTCTAGTCAATAGACTAGACGATGATCTCTAGTCAATAGACTAGACGATGATCTCTAATCAATAGACTAGACGATGATTTTGTTAATAGACTAGACTATGATCTCTAGTCAATAGACTAGACGTCTAGTCAATAGAATAGATGTTGATCTTGGCAATAGACTGGACGATGATCTCTAGTCAATAGACTAGACGATGATCTTGTCAATAGACTAGACGATGATTTTGTCAATAGAGTAGACGATGACCTGGCCAATAGACCAAATGTTAATCTCTTCAATAGACTTGATATTTATCTATTCGATGGGCTAAGCTAATTTTATTATGATAGCAGATCCAATAAATTTGTTTAAGTATATAATTCAAATTATACTTTGAGTACTTTACCACTCGCATTTAATATAGATATGACGATAATGACGTTAATAATGATGATGTGTGTAAAAGTAATATATAGTTTTGTATTCAACGATGCATAACTTTGAAAGTTCTCCAAATTTCAAATTATGTATCATAACTGGATGATATCTCTATTGTTATAGTCCGCTATTGTCTATCTGTCCGTCTGTCCATCTGTTATATAAACTTATAGTTAGTTTACACACTTAGTGTTGTTGTGGCTCTTATGCAAAAATGCTTTCATACTTCATGCATAATAATTGGTTTATTAAAAGTGTTTATTATTACACTAGACAACAGAAAATAATAGAATTAAAAAATAGGAAAATTATTTGTTTCATTTTAAAATTAATTAGAAACAAAAATTATAGTTGTTTTTCCTCTATGACATATAAAATTTGTGATAAAGATGTATGTAATTAAAGGATTAACTATTGGAGATATCTCTCTACAATTCATGGAGGATTTCTTTGTATTTTAGTTTTATTAAATCGCACATGTCGTCATATTACATTTTACTTATTAACGAAATAAAAAACAGAAACAAAAACACTTGTGTAAATTTTTAATAAAATAATTTTAAATATTTAAAAGCGTTTTAAACTTTAAAAATATTTCTCACTTTAAAACGGGTTAATTTTTATTTCACTACTTTATTTTCGCTTTTTAAATAAATGTCACTTCATATTATGATCACTCAAAATGTGTGGAAGAAGGCACCTTGGAAAATGTATATTTATGACGTAAGACGAATGGACTGGATGGTAAATGATTAGTTTTATGGTTGTGATGGTGTTTGCCAAAGTCACATTAAATGAATAAAAAAAAAAGATGAATTACAACATGTCAGTCAGTTGGTGGTACGAAATAACTTTACACACCATTAATTTATTAATAATAATTATGTGTGCAACCATAATCATTAGTTACTTATTAACTTAAGCGAGAAAGATAATACAAATTAGTTTGACCTTTTTGGTTATGGAACATTTTTTAAATTCAATTACTTTATAAAATCTGACGTGGAAATTGTTACTGATGGGCTCGTGGGAATTTTTTGAACTACAAGGAAATGGAACCAATAATGAAATTTTGAAGATCTCGTCAACTGAAAAACCAATGATCCAGTCCAGCAGACGAGATGATATTCTTGTCTATAGAGGAGATAATTCTCTAGTCAATGGACGTGATGGTGATCATCAAAGGATATAATGGCATGATGATCTAGTTGACAGACGAGTTCATGATCCAGTCAACAAATAAGATTATGATCCAGTCATTAGGCGAGATAGTTAACATGTTATGAACAGAAAAGTTGATTACAAACGACGTTGTGGTTTTGTCATTAGACAAGATTGTGATCTAGTCATTAGACGAGATAAAAATGAAATCACTAAATGAGATTATAATTAAATCACTAAATTAGATGATGATCTAATCATTAGACAAGATGACTATCCAGTCATTAGACGTGATGATGATATACTCATAAGATGAAATTATTATGATCAGTTCGATAATAAAAATTATCTAGTCGATAGACTAGATAATAAACTAGTCAGATCAGAAAATTACACTTTATGTAAACTCCAAACGAAACCAACATAGGAGATACCATTGGTATAAGATCATATAAAGAAAAATAAAAAGTAAATCCAAGTGGCATTTAAGGAGTAAACAAAAGGAGTTGTATGAATATAAAATAAACAAATGTAGGAAGTAACTAGTTGTTGTTTTTGTAGTGGTAAGTGGCAGCAATAATTCTTATTCTTCTACATTCATTACACGTTCATATATCAAGCAAGAAAAATACAAAAAATAAAAAATAAAACATACAAAACTGAAATATGAAGAACTTACGAATTTTTAACAATCACATAAATAAAATACATACACATTTACATAGAACAACATGTGAGCAATATGAATAGCCAATATAAACTCATAAACACAATGAATGAAATGTATATTAACACATACACACATAAATGTTCTGAAGAATTTTCCAAAACAGCGGGAGAACGAAGAACCCTTCAATAATTTGGCCTTTTACATTTTGATACTCGATTAACTCCTTCCTTCCACTCTCCTGAATAATTAAGAATAAAGAATATATTGGAACAGTTTTATATATTTGCTTATTAAGAGAAAAGCTTAAAAGAGAATCATATTAAATTCTTTTTTCTCTTAAATAATATCAATTAAAAATATATATAATATGACTGAAAATAGAGTAAAAGAGGCATTTTATAATAATACTTCTATTTCCTATTTCCCGTTTGGGAATTTAACACAAATACATTGTCATAAACAACATTTTGCAACACACATACAATATTCATATTATGGTTTGACTTTAAATTATACACAGATGAGAATATTAATATTTATTTTTGCATAAAAGTGTGAGTGTGTTATGTCAATGTGTATTTTTAATGTAAAAAACGAAAGTTATATCATAAATTTGTTTACAAATAAAATATAAATATGTATGTATATTTTTCATAAAATATAATACATTCGATTTTGGTACTATTTTTGATTAATACTGAACTTCAAATGTATTTATGATATATTTAAACAAACGTCAAGTTTCAGATAGAATTTTAAATAAATATAAATTAGACTTAAATAAAGTTTCATGTTCTTCTCCTTCAATATTAGTGTAATTACAATGTGGCGTATGATAAACAAAATCTTTTTAATATTATATATAACTCATACGCTACACGAAATAAACATTGTTTACACTTTTATATCCTCTAGCACTATTAAAGTATGGATGGAGGGTTTGACAAGCCAAAAAATAATGCTGCTTAATTTTACACTGAAAAAAATCGTCATTTATAGAATGTATATGTCTAAGCAACGAATCATGTTGACTGCCTTTGTCTTAAATATCCAAAAGTATATACACATATTTTTCCATCCAAATATGAGTCTGTCCAAATAAAGTCTCCAAATAAGTGAATTCGCCATGAGAAACAATTTGAATAGCTCAGAGTCTGTGCGTAATATTGGTGAATTAGAGTGAGAATATGTGACTTAATCAAATGATTATCTTAAGGATTTAATCAAACTCGAAATGTTAAGTGCTGACGCATTATCGAGATGATTTGGAAGCCACATAAATAACTCCCCTAATCAAAATGAATTTAATCCTCAGATTTGAGTACTGATTTCATAAAGAAATCCCAAATGTAAAAATAAAATAAAAACCTCATTTAAACATGACTTGTTATTCCGGTAAAAGTTAGTTTTTTTAAGGAAACTTTCACATCTGTTAAAATGCACAAAGTAACTACTAAAGTAAAGTTATTTATGCATTTGGATTTACTTCCTAGAATTTCATTGAAAAATAACTTCATCAATATTAAGAACTAATATTTCCTTTACAAAGAATTATTTAAAGGAAATATTTAATTCGCAATACTTAAGCATTTAGTCCATAATTAAATCAGTCCCAAAATAACTCCTAAAAAATAAAATTTATACGTAGAATTTTATATAAATTACATGTTTCTACCCATGATTTTTAACTTATTGGTTTTAATATAAACGATATATTTTCAAATATGTCCCAAATTCCCGTTTTTATTTCTTTTAAGATACACATAGAAATCCGGTATATAAAATCATTATAAAACGACATTTTGAAAGATTTTGATCAACTAGAATTAAAAAAAAAAATCAAAAATAAATTTAACAAAATATTAACGATAACTCAGCTCAAATTATTATTATTTTTTTAATCGGTCCAGTATATCCCCTTTTCATTCAAATGTATTTTCATGTTTTAAACTAAAATCGAAACATAGAAATTAAACATTATTTCAAAAAAGACTCCGAACGTTTTTTCAATTTAGTATGTTTGTATTATTATTATTATTAACTAATTTTAATTTTATGTTCACTACTTCACGTGTATGAAATTGTATTGAAGCTTTAAAAATTTATATTGCTTTTACAAATGCAACAATCATCAGATGTTGGGTCTGTTCATAACTTGTTTGTTATAATTTAAAATTTTAAATAGCACCACAAGTGTCAACAGCTATATTTAATTAGGAGCGATAAAAAATGTTACGTGTTTGATAATAAATGCATGAAATTGCAATTAAAAAAATACATTTTTAAAATAATATAAAAATAAATATTGTTTTGCAACTTAATTTTAAAAATAAGGTAAATAACATTAAATATATATTTTTGTAACTAAGATTTTGATTTTGCAATACATATTCCTTAATATTTACAACGAATATTTATACTCATATATTTGTTCCCCTTTTCATCAAATATTTCTCCGGTTCAAAGGTGGCGTAATTTGTTTGTTTATATCTGTTGCATGTTGTATTCTGTAAATTTGTTTATATATTTATTAAGTCTTTAATGACGGTTGTTATAATAGCAACAACTACAACTAGAATGAATGGGTTAATCATTTGTACAAATTGTGAATTTAATTATATAATAACATATACATACATACATACATACATACATACTACATACATACATACATACATACATACATAATACTTACATATAGACATACGTACATACATACATATATGAATACAAATTAATTTACCTATAACAGCTGCTTGTTTATCAAATGGTCAACCAAAAATTATCCTGAACACATACACATGCTAACAGATATAAACCACCATTATTATTAAACATTTAAATATGAACATATAGACACACATACAAATAGTTGTTTAAGAATAAAATATTCAATTTATGATATTTAAATGTATCTGTGTTGTTTATGATATTGTGGTATTAGTGTATGCTATTAAGTACAATTGCATACAAAAGTATATGTGCATGTGCATATAATTATATAAAAAGGAGTTGAGTTTTTTTTTTTTGAATATTTGCTTGTATGTCTACTTCTGACAGCAGGAAAGGGTGTTTGTATGCGTTGCCATAAACATACAAATATAAATTAAATCCATATGTGACATTTTAATTTATTTGCTTTCTTTTAAAAAATAAATAAATAAATAAATGAATAAATAAATGAAAAACAATAAAAAACTGCATGTGTATATTAAATATAATCGTAATTATCTACTTAATTTACACTTCATTTAACTAATTATTGTTAATAAAATTAAATTACCAAGAAATATTATTGTTTAATCAATATTAATGACTCAACTCCTCAGACAATTTTTATTATTTATTTTAATATATAAAAGAGAACACAAATACATATATACTTATATAATATAAAATTTTAATTGTATAAAAGTTTTGTTGATGTTTTTTTAAGTTGAAAATATTATTTTGCTTTAATAACTTAAAATAATCAATATAATTTAGAAGCTTTGAAAAATCGGGGCAACATTTCAATATGTTTCAAAACTATATTTATCAATATATTTACCTTATTTTATAGAAATCCACTAAATCAGTTTCATTGGAGAGTAGTCTGGACAAAAGCTAATAGCACTGTATAGGGTACAAAACTCCCCAGATCCTTCCAGTCCTATATTTTACTAGTAAAATTTGTAAATTGTACAGAAATTCCACAAAATCGTTTCTTTTTGAAAGTAAATCGGCAACATTTGATCGCGTGAATGGATTTGCATGAAATTTACAAATTTAATAATCGAGAGAAGCTGGACCCCATAGAGCTTCACGGACTATTATATATATATATATATATATTATATATATAATATATATATATATATATATATATATATATATATATATATGGACCCCATAAGAGGCTTCACGGGACTATTATATATATATATATATATATATATATATAATATATATATATATATATATATATATATATATATATATATATATATATATATATATATATATATATATATATATATATATATATATATATATATATAAATACATTCAATACTTCTAATAATAGAATTATTATTGTATTCAGAAACAGGACCAACAGAGTTTGAAACAAAATTTAATCACCCAATAAGTATGCTACAGAAAATTACAAGTTAATAAAATTATAACTAAAACTGTATTTTAAATACGCAAGAAAAATCTTTACATACACAAAATTACATTTATATTTATGAGAATTTTTCAAGTTCCATATTTAAAAGTCCATATATTTTTTAAATGTCACACATGAACCTAAAAATATTGCTGCTTATTATATCAGACCGAGATTTTCAAATATGAATCTGTTTAGTTTTATGTTATTTTTGTAGAAAGAAATATTAAACCGAAAGCAATATATTTCTGATCACACACAGCAGGAAGTCTAAGAAACAATAACAAAATAAAAATCGAATACTTAAAAACTTACACTACAACAACAACACAATGAAAAAACAAAAGTATGAATCGAAATCAAAAACAAAACTATGAAAAAATTTGGCCACATATTCCTTCTATAAAAGTAAGATTTTATGAGATTCATATGTGGCGTCCATTGAAAAACACATTTAAAATCGTATAATTTCTTATTGTTGCACATGTATAAAGACATTTCCATACTTACACATACACAAATTTACAATACTGTAAAACAAATAGAATGAATTTATAGTGTAAAAGGAATCAAAGAGAGAAAATGGAATTACGGATATTTTTGTCTACGTATTTACAATTAACAGGCGTGAACAAACATAAAATCAATGTGACCATAAAATAAATCCTCAACTTAAATGAGGCTGAAAGAAAGAATTAACGAATTTCTAAAGATTCTTTCATGGAAATTTAATTTATTTTTTTAATTTTAGTTTTAAAGGTAAAATTTTGTGTCTGCTAATATACAAAATTTATTTGAAATAAAAATATTTAAATTTAGAATTTAGAAACAAAAGAAATTTGGATAAATTGAAAAAGCTAAATTGTAATAAAATAATTTTTAATAGATTTTTAAATTTTCAAGAAATTTGGATATTGTAACTCCAAACAAAATTGTTAAAAAGATTATTTTTTTTTTTTTGCATTTTGACAGTTTGAGGTGTACAAAAGTACTGAACTAAATATCGTTGGTAATATTAACCAAAAAAAGTTAGAAAAGGATGTTAAAATGAATAAAATTTCGTTAAAAAGTTAACGAAAAATATGTTATATCAACAGATATGTAGTAAAAATTGCAGCAACGGATCGTTATTAAAATAACACACAAAAATTTATTTTATTCTACATACTAAAATACAGCAAATTTGAATAAAATATTTGTTAATTTAATTATTTTTTTTTCGTCAAATAATTTTATATATTTTCATTGTCATATTAAATGAAATATGAAAAAGCAAATGTAAACTGAATATAGATATCTAAGGAAAATATATTTTATAGAATATTCTATTTAATATAATTGAAATTTAAGGAATATTTTCCAAAAACTCATGTAAATGCAAATGGAAGGTCAGCAGATCAACAAACATGTGTTTTAAAAAACGTAATTGGGACCAAATTCTTGCTGTAGTAGATCTATAGATATACGACGATCAATGTTTGCTTTACATGGGAGCTACTTCCCTCTGAATCTATCCATCTTACATTTTGTCTACTAAAACAGTTCCTTGTGGAAGTCATTGGGACCAAATTTGAAATTTTTCGCTGTTACAGTTCTTAATGTACTCTATAAACAATATTTGCTTTGTAGGGGGAGTACTCCCTCCCTTGGTCCATAATATTTCAGTTTTAATTTATAACAAAAACCTGACGTAATTCTTTCCTCAATTCAACTAAAATTTCGTAAATTTAAATTGAATATGGCAGTAAAATTGCGTAATATTCATCCACATACAGATATTTTTGTTAATTCATTCACATTAACCGCATTTTCGTTAACAAATTAAAATAGTCATATTGAAAATTGTTCGTCAATTTTAAGAATTTACGAAATATTAACGAAAATTTTCGTTATGATAAATAAAGGTTTCGTTGGCTGATATTTAACCTACTTTTCTTCGAATCTACATCCTTTTTTGTTATACTTACTTATAACTTTTTTGGTTCAGTGCACATTCCGTTTTTGAAATTCTGGCTTAAGGATTTTAGAACATATACGTCAAATTAAAATTCGAGAGAGTCTAGACTCTTTCAAAATTCAAACTAGACCATCTTTGCGAAATGAAGCCTTTTAGAAAAATGTAAAGTTTACATATATACGTTTTTAAGATTTTTGTTTAACTTTCAACTGGAAATAGATAAATTTTGAACAGGTTAAAAATACTGAACTCAATCTTTCTTGAATGTGAAATTTCGCGTTTAACAAATAATTAATGTCAGTGTTCCCTTATTTTGTTCCCCTTTAACTACTACATTAATTTGTCCAGGCTACCGAAGTTTTAATTCTTAGCTATCAATGACAATTTCATGCAAATCCATCCAGCCGAAAAAGATACAAATTTATTTCCAAGAAATCCTTTCTCCACTCCCTCCCCTTTTTTGCAGTGTCTTTCCAACATGTACTTTATTCGATGTGGCCACCTATTCGATTAAGATTTTTTCCCTCATATGGATCACCCCATATTGCTCTTGTAGTCCTACTAACTGTAACAGTGTTTCACGCAGTTCAGTGTAATACTTTCGCCCACTCCCGTGACTTGATTTTAAATGGAATGAAAGATTTTCAAACTTCACATTATTTATTTTATTTTATACTCGATCCTTAAAAAATATAAACCTTCTTGTTAGATCTATTCCTCTCAATATCCTACTACTCCTCATTACCTGTCTATCACTTTATCAGCCACTTCTCTATTCGGTAAAAAACTAATATTTAATAAGTATGGGTTCTTATATCCCTTTTGATCCCATTTTGTTATTATATTCCAATAAATTACTTTTGTATGATTCTCATTTAATACACACACGGCAAAAGATATTCAGATATTTGAAAAATAATATTCATTTTGAAAATAAATTGTGTAGACTACCAAAGGTTTCTCGTTATATGCGTTTCTCAAAATACTTTTTATGCTAGTTGGAAAAGGAAGTCTTGTGTCCTTCTCTTCTAACTTCCTCTTTCTTTAACGGTTTCAATCTAATCACAATAATTTAAATCAAACCTCAAAAAACCAATACACATCATTTAAAGTTAAACAGGACTTTTTTTGAACTTAAATAATTTCGAAAACAAGCATTTAATGATCATTTTTAACCACAAATACACATTGGTCATCGTGTTAATGTGCCACTCTGTACAAAATAATGTACAACATACAACTGCAACTGCAACATGCTGAAGGCGGTTGGTAGAACAAAGTGAAACAGATTTTACAAAAATGACCCCTGTATTTTATAAAGAATAAACGAATAAGGAAATGAAGAAAAAAAAATAAAAAATAATAATGTAGTGAACATAACAAGAGAAAATATAATGGACATTTTACATTTCATGTTTTGCCAATTTTTGTTACTCTTCTTCTTCATTGTTGTTGTTGTTGTTTCTCTATCTTATCTTGTTTGTTGTAAAACCCATTATTATGGTCAAACATTTTAACAACTGAATTTTTGTTATTTCTATGGTTTTGTATTCTGATTTTTTATTTTTACTCTTTACATTTCGTTTATAAGAAAACAAATCTACAGTTTTCTTAAATGTTTATAAGTAAAGATTTTCTTAAGTATAAAAGTTATATACACACATACACACAGCTGCATATAAGTGCTTTTTATGTTCATTAGAATCAAAGAGTGCAACTACAAATACAACAACACAACAAAAAA
>PYHX02000158.1:22591069-22738853 GCA_004302925.2 Cochliomyia hominivorax
TTATTTGATCACGCATAGTTTGTTGTTGTTTTTCTTGTGAAGATATGGTGTTTCGATTTGAATCATTTTTGCCACTGCCTTAAGCGTTAAATCGAAAAATGTTTTTTAAATTGTGCCTTTCAATTATGGTTGTTTTTTTTTTTTGGAAAGGAAATGCAGAAAATTTTAACAGTGAGTTAATAAATTTTGTCCGGTTTTTGTCATAAAAATAATGGAGGAATTTCACTTTATGTATGGTCCACATCAGTAGAATTATAGAACAACCTTTAAAATGATCTATAATCTAAACAAAAATATTTCCTCCATTACTCCTCTTGGGAGCATATCACTTCCATTCTATCTTAAACGATAGTTGTTCTCTTTTCCGGTTTTGTCTCTTTGCTGTTTAGTTTCTATAATCAATTTGATTTGTGTATCTAGTGATGTAGCAGGTTCTAGGATGACGGGGTTGCCTGTCATTGCGTTGCTAATTCTTACCCATGGCGTCAACGCTTTCTGACCTTTTTCATTTTCCAGTTGGTGAAATAGTTTCTTGAATGGATTTTATTAGAGGAATTGAAGTGGTTCATTTGGTATTCAAAAAACCAAGACGAAGAATGTATTCGAACCTGGAATGCTCGGCTTGTAGATAATCACAATATAAACAATTATTTCTACTAGAAACTGTGCTAGAATCCGAATTATAATCCAAATTATATAGATTATAAAGAATTCACTATATTAAATTATATATTCTTTATAGTCTGAATTATAGTTTAAACTATAATCTGAATTATAATTTTAACTATAATCTGAAATCTATTCTGAACTATAGCCTAAACTATCGCTAGGAATATAGTCTGAGCTGAACTATAGTACAAGTAACAACCTGAACTATTATCTGAATTATAATCTGAACTATAGTCTGAGCTGTAGTTTGAGCTGTAGTCTGAGCTGTAGTCTGAGCTGTAGTCTGAGCTGTAGTCTGAGCTGTAGTCTGAGCTGTAGTCTGAGCTGTAGTCTGAGCTGTAGTCTGAGCTGTAGTCTGAGCTGTAGTCTGAGCTGTAGTCTGAGCTGTAGTCTGAACTGTAGTCTGAGCTGTAGTCTGAGCTGTAATCTGAGCTGTAGTCTGAGCTGTAGTCTGAACTGTAGTCTGAGCTACAATCGGAACAATAGTCTAAACAATATTCTGACTATAGTATAAATTATATTCCTAACTATGGTCTGAACTATAGTCTACAGTCCTAATTATTGCTTGAGCTTTAGTTCTGACTATATTGTGAACTATAGTTTGAACTATAATGTGAACTATAGTTCTAATTATTGACTAAGCTATTATCTGAAATTAAGCCCGAACAATAGTCCTCATAATAGTATAGATTCTAGATCGACTGAACTATAATTTCAATAAAAGTCAGAACTATTTTTGGGATATAGTCTGAACAGTTGTCTGAACTATAGTCTCGACTTTAGTCCACTCTATACTGTGAGCTATAGTGTGAATAATTATCTGAATTATAATCTGAAATATAATCCAAACTACAGCCCAAACTATAGTCTTTGCTACAGTCTGATCTTCAATCTGAAGTATAGGCCGAACTATAGTTTGAACTAAATTCTTAATTAGAGCATCATGAACTCTAGTGTGACACATAATCTTTAATCGGAAGTATATTCTGAATTACAGAATGAACTAAAATTTGGACTATAGAATGATAACAAGTTAAAACTGTAGTATGAACTACAGCTTGTCTCAACTTTAGTTAGATTATAACTGTATTTTAAACTATAGATGAACTACAATTCAGAGTACAATCTGATATAGAATACGATAAAATTACGCATTAAATCAAACCAGATTATAAGAACTTTAGTACAGATTAAGTTTGATTCATAAGCCAGATTATAGTTTGAACTATGTAGCAGGTTACTGGGGGCTGAAAACTCGTTTCAAATAATTCTCCAATTGTGATCCATGTATTTGAAATTCTTCTGTTCAATAAACTATAACTTGCTCTCTTTTCATGCAACACACACACACATACTCAAACAAATGCTCCCAAAAAAATTATCAATACAAGCACAAATAAAAATCTTAGGATTAACCTAAAATTTTGATGAATACACTGAATTACATAAGTATCTCAACTCTTCACCATCGTAATATTGTAATAATTTTTGGAATTTTGCCTGGTAACTTATTGGCGCCTTTATTTTAATTTCTTATACACTTATTGGCCTTCAATGGAATATTACTCCAACAAATAATAATAATAATGATGATATTTTATTTGATTGTAGCAGCAACAATAACAACAACAAAGAAACAATATTTATAATCTCAATCTTTTGAAAATGAAAATGCGGCACGAACAACTTTTTTGTTCATTTTTCAAACGAAAAAAAATATATCGACGGAAAACTATAATTTTTTTATCTAAAAGATGTTTTTTTTCTGTTTGTAATAAATTTAATGAAAACTCCTTTTGTAGCTTTTAATGGCAAAATGTCATTAAGATGAATGATGTGGATGCATTCAATGGATTCACGGAAAATCAGCAGTAACCAAAGCAGACAACAACAAAATTGAAGAGAAGCTTTTTAATGCAACCAGTTCATTCAGCAATTGCTGCAGTTTTAATGGCATCATGAAATAATCACTGAAGAAAAACAAAAGTAAAAGTGAATAAAATTTTTATACAAAAAAAAACTGAATGTATAAAATGACAGACTGACATCTTCTACATTCAATTTGTAAGAAGAAGAAGAAAAATTGTATGAGAATTACCCAAGTAGAGTTATGTAAGTTTGTATGGATGTCAGTAGTTGTACATATTTTGAATTGTGGTAACGATTACATAAGTTTTAATTTAGTTTTTGTTTTTTTTTTTTTATAAGACAAATTTAATTAGGATTTGGAGTTAGAAATTTTTGGACTAAAAGCTATTTTTATTAGTTGAAACAGTCTTTATAATAAAGATGTGAGATAGAAAACTATAGTTTAGATTAAAGACTACTTATAGTTCAGATCAGAGCACGATAACCTGAACAACAGACTTCATTATAGTTTGAGCCAGTTAAAGCCTGAACTACAGTCCAGGTTATAATTTGAACAAAGGTTTATATTATAATCTTAACTTTACTTTTAATTATAATTTGAACACAGTTTTGAATTTCATTTCAGATAATAGTTCAGTGTACAGTCTAGATTATATTCTAAGTTATATTCTAAATCCATATTATTGCCTGATATTATTGTCTGAACTAAAGTCCAGATTATAATATAAAATATACTTTGAACTATAGTCCAGTTAAAAGTCTACACTATACACTGAGCTATAGTCCAAGTTATAGTTACTCTCTGCTTTAAACTATAGGTTTATAGTCTACACTATACAAAGGTTATAGTCTACACTATACAAAGAACTATGGTTCAAATTAAAGTCTTAACTATCATCCAGATTCTAGTGTACTATGAACTATAGTTGAGATTAGAGCCTATAATTATACTCTGAACTGTAATCCAGATCATACTGCAATCTAAACTATAATGCAGATCATAGTTCGAAATATAGTCTAGATCACAGTATGAACTATAGACTGAACTATAATCCACATGATAAAATGAACTATAATTCAGTATGAACTATAACCTGCAATCTTAACTTAAGTCTGAATTATAGCCCAGATTATACGCTGAACTATAATCTTGATTATAGTTTCAACATAGTTCAGGTCATATTCGTAAAAATCATCTCAGCATGGAATTTAAATCTTAACGAGGCACCAACAACTGCTACTGTATTATGGTTCAGAGGACGCCATACACTTTAATATTACATCTAAATTAATCCTCTACTCTTGTGCAAAACTTAACACTTATTGAAATTTACCACATATTTTTTGTGTAAAACACAACACTCTTTAAGTCTACATCATGTAAACTAAACAAGAATTTAAAATGTTTAGTTTACATTGTATCTACAGAATAAATAAACTACAAAATACTTCTGACTAAACATGTTCCCATTTCTCTCTGTGGGAATGGATTTCAAAGGGTAACTAATATTGAATTTCTCGTTTTTATAATTTTCTTCTTTTCCTATTTGTGTAAAATTTTTTTCCACATCCTTTCTATGTCCTTTTAAACTCTGATGATGTTAAACAAGAAATTTGTATTTCTTACTGTTCAGTCTTCCAGTTGAATGCTTTAAATTGTGTTTGTATTTTCAAAATACAAATAATAAAAAGGATATACATAGGGAGAACAAAGAGAAAGAGAGAGAGAGAGAGAGAGAGAGAAGAGTAAAATAAATATATAAAGACAAGTATTTAGGCATACACATAGTTACACTTATACAAAACTATTTAACACTATTTTTGTGTTAAATTTTCAAATGTATTGTGTTGTGTGTGTGAATAATGTTTTTGTATTTGTTTTAAAACAAAAAAATAAATATTTTTAAATATTTCGTTTATTAAACACTTATACCCCTGAACATTTTAAACTAATACATTGAAAATTTCAGCTCACACAAAACACAAGAGTTTAAATTATGGCAAGATTTTCGACTCCTTTGATTATTCTTCGTTAGATCGGATCTTTCAAAGAGTTTTATTTTAATTTTAAAAAGAGTTTTATTTTTTATTTTACTTTTTGTCGCTCTTTGAAAAAAGTTTAAGTCTAATAAATGATAAAAAATTAAATCGAAAATGGTTCGAATCGAAAAAAGAGTTTAAAATGCATAAGTCACACAAATCATTTGAAGCCGTATGTAGCAGTCAAAACTGTTTTTTAATAAGCTGAAAAGGATGTATTTAGTTTTGATATATTTTTTTAGTTTTAATTAACAGTAAGTTTTATGTGAAATTTGTATGTGTGTGTATGTACAAGCACATTTTTGTATTTCTGCATTTCCCATTTTTAGAGCGAGTTAAAAAATAATTTTTTTCTTTGCTCTTAAGTGAATGAAAAGTAAAATTTTTATAATAAAAAATATAAAAATTTTAATCGAAAAAAGGAGTTTTATTTTTTTAATCTTTACAAAGAAGAGTAAAAAATTAAGATCATTTGAAAATAAAGATTTTGCTCCGAATTTAAGTTCTGTTTCAAAAAAATTTTTTCTTTTTCTAACATTTTTAGTTCAAGTTTTTTCATATAATTTTCCCTCATCTTCTTCTTCTTATTTTGTTTATTTGTGTATTTTCTATTATGAGAAGCAAAATATTCTTCTTTATTTTATTTTTATAAATAAATAATAAACAATTGGAACGTAGCAAATTTATATTTTATTACCGAACTAAACTAAAGATTTATGATACAACTAAAAGCTTAATATTAGGGGTATTCACTTGTTGTAAAATTTATAACTTTCTGGTATGATTTTCTCTACTTAAGACT
Source organism: Cochliomyia hominivorax (assembly GCA_004302925.2). Taxonomy (NCBI): domain Eukaryota; kingdom Metazoa; phylum Arthropoda; class Insecta; order Diptera; family Calliphoridae; genus Cochliomyia; species Cochliomyia hominivorax. The sequence goes on from PYHX02000158.1 coordinate 22,596,450, forward strand.
CACATCCCTCAATTATGTCTTTTTTAGCTTCAAAAGTTTTTCATGTCACAAAAAAGTGTTTATCCGAAAATGCGTTTATTTTTGTCTAAAGTTTGCAAAAAAAAGCTCAATTCAATTTATATTTATTTAGTAAAAAGATTTAGATTAAAGATAATATTTTATTCTTAAAAAGGAAAATAATTTGCCAAGAAACTATTTTAGTAGTTTATTTTAATAAAATAGTTTATTAAACTTTAGAGACAAACTAATAACAATAATGATGGTGAACATAAAGGAAAAGACACATAAAATTTATATTAAAGTTTTTTTAAGGACTTAGAATTTTATATTGAAATAATGTTTAGAAGCTAAATGTCTTGACTAATAGACTAACTGTAAGGTTGTAATATGGACTGTATATCAAAATTTAATCAAGATTAAAATTAGATTGTACTGTAGTTATATAATTAAGACATAAGTTTGGATTGTAGTCTATATGTAAGACTATAATCTGGGCAATCGTTTAGCCTTTAATCTGGACTTTGTAAATATTACTAATTAATTACATTGTAGTCTAGATTATTAATCGGACTTTAATTTGGACTTTAATGAATTTATCTTGTACCTTTAAATGTTGGCTTAATTCTGCTCATATTTAAAATTTTACACTGACCGATAAAAATACTTAAACAGTTATATGCTCTAATTACATTATTTGACTCCCCTCCATTAAATAACAACAAGTTAAATAATAAGAAAATTCTTACAAATATTTGCTCATTAAATCCCCCTACAGTATTCATAATTAAAGTTGTTTTCTTATTACACTAAACCCTCACAAAACTCTTTAGTTTATTTAAATTAATTTGAATAAAATAAAAAACAATAAATCATTTTAACATTAATTATAATAATTTTTTACTCTTCTTTATAGAAAAAAATTTTTTCTTAATTCATTTTCTCATTCATTCAATAAAAAATGAAAGTAAAAGTTAAAAGTAAAAAAAAACAGAAAACAGAATTCAAACAACAAAATAAAAGAACACAAAATATTTAACATTTAATGAGGGAAAAAAGTTACAAAAATATTTACCTTTATTTTACATATGTAAAGAATGTAAAAATTTATATTACATACAACATAATGTGTTTGTAAGTTTGTCTGTAATTAAATAAATCTGTATGTTTGTATGAATGTGAAGAGATATAATTTAAATTAAATATAATTTTTATGTGATAAAATGCGAGAAAATATATGAATATGTGTGTGTATATGTAAAAGTTTGAGTGTGTGTGTGTGTTAAAAAATAAAAATAATTATTTTATGGAGAATAAAAGACTGTAAAATAAAATATAAACTAAGTTAAAATAACCGGAAATATGACAACAGAGAAGCAGCAAAACACACACAAAAGCTATAGCAGCAGTTAGCAACTGCTGTTAACTAAAAATAAATCTGGCTCAAATGGTAGCAGAGGCAGAAGCTGCAGCTGAAAACATTTAACATTTACAAAACCGAAAACAAGTCATCGTTAACGAAATAAAATAAATAAAACCAAAATTAAAATAATAATAAAAAGATCCAAAACTAAATATAGCAGTTTTTAGCAAAAAAAGCACTAAAGAAGTGTAATAAAATATGAACTATGAAAATGAAACATAAACATATAGTCGAATAGTCTATTCAATAATCTAGACAATCGTCCAATCTATAGTCGAGATTATAGACTAATCTTAAGTCGAGACTATTCTATAGTCGGGCCTGAAGTCTAATCTATAGCATGGACTCGACTATATGTTTATACTATAGTCTCGACTATGTAAACTATAGTCTCGACTAAAGTGTAAACTATAGTCTCGACTAAAGTTTAAACTATAGTCTCGAACATAGTTTGCACTATAGTATGGACTACAGTTTACACTATAGTATGGACTTTAGTTTATACCGTAGTCTCGACTATGGTTTACACTATAGTTTGATTATAGCTGGTCACCTTTGTTGTCTTCTTAACTAAAATCTCAACTATTAACTATAACTACAGTCTCAACTATAGTTTGCGCTATTGTCTCAACTCTAGTTTACACCGTAGTCTCGACTATAGTTTACACTATAGTTTGATTATAGCTGGTCAACTTTGTTGCCTTCTTAACTAAAATATCGACTATTAACTATAACTATATTCTCGACTATAGTTTACACTATAGTTTGATTATAGTTGGTCACCTTTTTTGTCTCCTTAACAAAAATTTCAACTTCAAAACGTCTCCGTCTTAAACTTTTTGTTAACTAACAAAAATCACTTTTAAAACAGTTTATCATGTCAGTTGGTGGTTTTTATTGTTGTTTTTGTTGTTGTTGTTGTTGATATTGTCTTTATTATTGTATTTAACACATGGGGTCCAACAAAGTCTTCAAAATATGAATGAATGAATGAATGAATGAATATAAATAAAATGTGGTTGCACTCGCTTTCAAGAGGAGATTAAATATTTTTCTTTATAAATTGTTGTTGGTTTTTTCTTACTTTTGGCTTTTATTTGTGGTTTAATATTCATATAACGACCTTGCAAAAAGTTTGTTAAAAAGTTTTTGATTTTATTTTTATCATTTTTAAAATTTTTATGTTTTATATTTCTCACTTACAGTTTGTTCGAAGGAAAAAAGAGATTTTGTAATTTTTGAATTGGCTTAAAAATGAGATCTTTAGTTACAACGTAGGTTTTCCTGTGGATGAGCTACAGTAGTAGAAGGTAGCAGGAAAAGTTGATCATTCCGTGTGTAACATTGAAAATTTTATAATTAATAGAGCGTGGTTCCAAGTCAAAATCAGAAATAACTAACAAGTCTTCATTATTCGTCTGTACAAGGAATTCTCTCGCTCAAATTAATTATTGAAATTTAATGCAATTCGCCCAGACGGTTCATTGTCCACCAGAAAAGCATGTGAAGTAAATGCTCTATCTTTCATACATACACACTCACACATACTCTCACAGATAGTATATATAAAGTTTTTCTAAAAAACTTAACGATAGTGATATTTTTGGTTATAACTTTTTTTCTACTGATCCGATATGAGTTTATATGACTTAATATTATGGCAAAATTTCGATCACATTTTTCGATTTATAATTGAATATTTTACAAAAGTTTTTCACTTGAGTAAAGAGATCGATGCATATTTTTAAAAATACTGAAGCGATTGCTGACATTAAATAGGAAACTCATCAGGACTATAGCAGGTATTCAGGCCAAATTCTAGATATAAACGGTTCAACAACTGACAGATGGTCAGACAGACAGACGGAAATAGCGTAATCGCTTTCAATTTGATGCAGGAATATATACATTATTGCATTTTACATGGTTCCTTCTTAGCGTTACACTCGGAATGACCAAGTAAATATACCCTCTTTGCCACTTGCGGTGGTGGAGGGTAAAATAATGTTCAGTAACATGATGTCGAATTTTTGATAATCTACTTTTGTAAAGTTTCTTTATATAAGAAATTTATATGTCATTTTAGGGTACTTAAGAGTCGTAAAAACCGAATACAATATTCCCCTTTTACTTTGTGAGATAAAATTTTTTGCCTGTTAACATTTTCCAAAATAAGTTAAACTTTTAGTTTGAAAAACGTTTGTTAACTTGTGGCTGACGGTCTAAAGCTGGTTAGTTAGTTACTGTAGTTCGTTGCCTGTCTGTAATCGTATCTGCCTCTGGGAATTTGTGATATTTAAATATATAATTTTTCACTTCTTTTTTTTTTTGGAGCAGGAAGACTACTTTTTGGGGAATTTTACTAACACTTGTGAAATTAAAGCTGAAATAAAGTTGTTAATAAAGTTTATTTCATGGCAACTAGTTTCCCAAAACGAAGTCATTTTTCAAAATTAATGATAATTTTGAATATCATTTATCAAAATTTTTATTTATGATTTCTTCACTTTTTTCATTTCATTTGCTTTATCTTGCGAAAATTCCTAATTAAATTATTTGTTTTCTTTTTTTATCACAAAATAAAGTTGTTTTTAATGATTTCACATATTTTTATGATAACAAAACATCTTTTTTTCTCATTATTTTTTATTTAGTTTTTGTTATTAAAATTTTTCGTTATGAAGAATTACAACAATTTTTTTCATCTTCAACTTCTTTTAACTTTAATTATTAAGTTTTATTTTAAAAATCTTCTAATGAATTTTCCTTCCTTTTGATTCCTTTTAAATTCTCAGTAAAAAATTATCACAAATTAATTAGCAAAATGGGCAAATAAACTGGATCATTGATAATTTTTAATGAGATTTTGGTGATTTAATTATTTGCAGAAGAATCAAATATCAAGAATGTCATTATTTTTAAGATGAAATTAAGATGGAAATTACTTAAAAATAAAATCTTAAAAAACAAAAAATTTTTAGAGAAAATTATATGCGATATTTTACGTATGTATGTATTTATGTATTTACGTATGTATGTATGTATGTATGTATGTATGTATGTATGTATGTATGTGAGAGGGAGAAGGGGAACCCCCATGCAACGCATATATTTATTATAATATTGATTATCGATTACCTGGAGTCTATACGTTACTTACATACGTACATACATACATTCATACATATATACATACATAAATATACACATCGTATTTTATATATAAATATATAGTTTTATGCGTTTTAATCGGAAATTTTTTGGAAGGTTATATGGGAGTAAGAAAAATTATAGACTGACCCTTGTATAATTTCGCATGATGGTATTTGGAGGGGTGGTTGTATGGACCGATATATTTATAATTTGACACATCGTGTAGAATAAAATAAGACTTATTTTCGCCAAATTTGATTCATCGTTTTCTATTTAGGAATTTTATGGATAAAAAACCCCATTCCGCGAGGACATTTGTATGGCGTCTATATGAAATAATATACCGATAATAACTAATTTCGATACATATCGATCTTGGGCCAAAATAATAGTAGTTTGCAGTTTACAGCGCGCTGATAATCACTTATACTGCGGTACTTAAAATGAGTACTATAATAAGAGGGATAATGTAAGTAAAAGGTACCATGTTCCAAACATTCAAAAAATAGAAATGACTCTCCAAGATAATGACCATTGGTCCATAAAAACAGATCGGAAGAGAGTAAGTTATCATTTTTTGCTGGTGAAAGTGAGAATTATTCTTTATTTCTCTTAACGTACACAGAAAGAAAATTTGTACAAATTTGGACACAAAATTTCCTTTCACTCACGGTTAAAAGCAAGAAAAAGATAATATTTGATCTAAAGAATTTATGGCTGATAAAACCCTTAAGAGAAAAGATTTCAGGGAAAAAGTTCTCGATCACTAATTATTAAAACACAATGAGCGATTTTCTAATCGAATATTTTTGATCGTTAAGAAAACGAGTGAATTATCAATCAGATATTTTTCTTCGATTTTCGTAAAAGGAAATTTCCCGTGTTCGATATAACAAATTTCGTTATTACTTAAGAATCACACATTATTTTGGATATAATTTTTCGTATTGATCAGTATTTTCTTTTTCCTTAAGTTAAGAGAAAATTTACATTAACAAAATCGTAAGAGAAAAATCAATAATTTTTCTTAAGAGAAAAATATATAGAAAAATGCAAAATACATTTTTTAAGAGAAAAATTATTATTGACAACAAAAAATGTCTTAGAGAAAATTTTCAATTAACATTTTATGGATATTGATCATATGTGCTAATGGACCAGAGTTGTAATTTCTTGAATATCGCTTGCTAAGCTTCACCAATTTATGAGTTCTTAGAAGATGTTATTGAGAGTAAAAAATCCTTAATTTTTTAATAAATTTGTAAGAAATTTTAAAATAACAATAATGATGAAACTCATTAAGAATTCAATAACATGATTTCAACTTAAGTGCTCTCTTTTAATAATAAAAAATCCCAAATTACTTTCTTTTTTTGTTTATTACAGTTTAAAACACACTCTATATTCATTTAATTCAATTCATGTCTTTGAAATTTTGCACTTTTTGGAAATTTTTTATTAAACAGACTAATTTAAGATCATTTTAATTTTATTAACACAAAAACTTTGTTTTCTACACATTAAATGTTAAAAAAAGCTTCAATTAAGAGTAAATAAACTATAAAATCCATGAAATGAGAAAAAAAAGAAAAAATAGTGAAAGAAAAATTATTAAAATGAAATTTAAAAAACATTTTCTCCATGATAAAATTTGTTACAATTTGTAAATTCATTTTTTATATTTTTTTCGAAAATTTCAATTAACCTTTCGAGACTTTTTTCGAAAAAAATAATGATGATCATTTGTACATGATTTTAATAAACAACTAGTAATAGTCGGTCAAACCCAACTTTGTAATACCCTACACAACACCATTGGTTGTAAATAACAGCTACGGAAAAAGAAAGACCCTCGTATAAATTGTAATACGTTTAATGCGTTTTTAAAGGATGGTTTTCTGGAAGGTTTTTGGGAGTGACAAATATTATGGACCGGCCCTCGTATAATTTCACACATCGGCTTATATTTACATCAATTTTACTAGATACTATCAAAACTCCCATGAGTTTAATGCGCTTCAAAATAATATTTGTAAGGGGGTTTATATGGGACCTATGAGAAATAATGAGCAGATCTTCTTATAATTTTGCACATCATTTTAGAATATCATAGGACTTATTTCTATTAAATTTCGTTAAAATCGCTTTATTTAGAGCTTAAAACGTCATTTTAAGAACACATTTGTATGGGAGTTACCTGAAATATTGTACCAAACATAGCCAATTTAAGAAAGCTCTGTCTTCCGTCAAAATTTCATCAAAATATCTCAAAAATTGCTACGTTTACATAAACAACCGGGGAGACAGACGGACGAACATCGTTCAATCGACTTAAAAAGTGATTCTGAGTTGAACGGTATACGTAAAGGTGGGTGTAACAAACATCTGTAGAAACACATAATACCCCATGTAGGGTATAAATAGTGACTGACTTCAAATGAATAACAATTAAAACTACTATATTTGGCTATGCCGAATCTTCAATACCCTTCACCACAAATATGAGTGTGAAGTAAATACATTATGCTTTGTACATACACTTGCACACATACTCTTACAAATGTATACAATATAAGCAAGTTTTTCATAAAAGTAACAGAGAGTCAAAAAATCAGTTATATTTTTGGCTATAACTTTTTTCTACTGAACCGATTTTGATTATTTGTTATCAAAAGATTTTATTCTCATTTGTCGATTTGTAATTGATAATTATACGAATGTTTTTAGCTTGAATTTAGAGGTTGCCTCAGATGTCGGCCTATATTTTTTAATAAACAAACCCGGTATTAAATGAACTTTTCAGAACTTTAACAAATATTCAGGGTAAATTTCATTGAATTCTGTCAGTTATTGTGGATATGAGTGTGGTAACAACCGACAGACAGACAGACAGACAGACAGACAGACAGACAGACAGACAGACAGACAGAGCTAAATCGACACAGATTTTGATTTGATGCAAGAATAATTATATAATATGGGATCTGAAATGATTTCTACTTAGCGTTACATGCGGAATGACAAAGTAAATTTAACCCCCTCATTACTTGTCGTGGTGAAGGTATAATGAAAGAATGACATAAAAATAATTATAATCATGACATTCAGATGACCAGTTTTTTTACAAAAATAATTGTAATAAAACAACAATAACAATAATGATAATGAAATATATATAATTATGTATAAAACGTCAAAAATAAGAGTATAATTATGAGTGGAAACATAATTTATGTAATAATTTTGTAGCTTTTTTTCATCATTCATCACTTTTATTTCACACTTTTTTCAAAATTTTAAAAAGGGGAATACAAATTTTTTGAAACTTTTTTTTTACTTTTATTTAATTCTTTTTTCTCATTTATTACAAAATTTACTTTCATTACATTTTCTACCCAAAATGTCAAATTAAATTGTGGTTAAAACCAACAGAAAAAAGTAAAAGTTTTGGTTTCAACTTTTATTGCTGGAAATAAAATTGTTTTAGAATCTTTAAAATCTTAAAAAAGGGGCGAAATTGAAATGTACCTTTTTTTTGAGAAACTTTGTTCACACTAGCACAGTTTTATTTAAGTTTTAATTTTTTGCTGATTATTTAAGGAAGAATTCAATTTTCTAGAATATTTTCTATCAACTTCTTTTGACCTGTTAAAACCGGTAGTTCAGTACTTTTTTCATGAGATTTTACATTTACGTTTTCTATATAAAAAATTGTTACTTAATTAAGCATGAAATTTTTCATGTTTCACTTAACAGAAACAATTATAATTATAACAATTTATTATTATCGTGATTATCGACAACAATTTGTGTTAAAAATAAATTTTCACTATAATTCAAGTTATAATAGGTTTATCACTTTGTGTGACACATAAAACAAATCATGAATGTTTTTGTATTACATCAACTACTGATTCCATTTTCTGAAAAGAAAACCCCATATTAGGAATTAAACTGGTGAATTCGCCGTTATTTGATATTGAAAAGCAATTAAAACATTTATAAACTCGTTTTTTTTTTTTAATATTTAATTTAAAAAAAAATTGATTTTAATTTTTAACGAAGACAGACATTTTGACGAAAATTTCATACATAAAAATTTTCTCTGTAGAAACAAACAAAATTAATCGATATTTTCTCCGTGAAAAAAATTAATTCAAATGTTCTCTGTAGAAAGAAATTTATCGATATTTTCTGCGTGCAGAAAAAATGATAGGAATTTCCTCTTTAGAAATTCCTAAATTTTTCAGCAGCATTTTTTTTTTTTTTTTTTTGTTTTTCGAAATTTTCAGTGATGAAAAAATGTTATTAAAATTTTCTCCATAAAAGAAAAAAAAATAATCGAAATTTCTCTCTCTAAAAAATTTATTGAAATTTTAATTAATGTTTTAAATAAAAATTCATGGAAATTTTCTGCAGGAAAAAATAAATCGAAATTTCTATAAAAAAAAAATTAAAATAATTTTTCTCTATGAAAAAAATAAAGAATTTTTCTATATGAAAAAATAACGAATTTTCTATAGCAAAAAATTATTTTCTATAGAAAAAATATTCTATTTATAAACATTTTTCTGTTAAAACAAATCATGATAACTTTTCTATGGAAAAAAATTTATCAATAATTTTATAGAGAAAAATTTATGAAAATATTTCTATGGAAAATAATTTATTAAAACTTTTTCTACAGAAAACTATTAATTGAAGTTTTTCGACAGGAATTTACTTATTGAAATTTTTTAGTGAACAAATTTATTGACATTTTCCATAGGAAAAAGGTAACTAATTTTTTTTTTAAGAAAGAAATGTATTAAAAAAATCTCTTTAGAAGAAATTTCTAAAATTTTTCTTTAGAAAAATTATGTAGAAATATTTCCTAAAAATTCATTAGAAAAATTATGTCAATTTTTCTTCAAGTCAATATTTTAAAATTTTTCCATAGGGAAAACTAATGTTAAGAAAATTAGAAAAATTCTTTTATAGAAAATTGTCTATAGAACAATTATGATTTTGAAAATTTTTAAAAGAACAATTTAAGTATTGAAAATTTCTTTATGGAAGGAATTTAGTATTAAATATTTTCTTTAGAAGAATTTTATTGATGAAACATTTCTATAGAAGAATTTTATTGATGAAAATTTTCTGTCTAAAGAACATTTGTTATATTGAAATATCGGGCAAATAGATTCATTCCTACCGAATTTCTGTTCTTAAATAGCACATCATTTGTTGTCACAGAATATAGTTTATTTTTCCCTACACCAATTTAGGTGGTTCAGGTTTTTTTTCGTTCGTCCGTCCGTCCGTCCGTCCCTCTGTCTGTCCATGTAAACGTTGTGAACACTCTTCAGGTTGCAATTTTTAAAATATCTTGATGAAATTTGGTCCATGTTATCTTTTAGCTCTAGAACGAAACCTATTAAAATTGGTCATAATTTCAGGTAGCTCCCATACTTGACTTTTCTCCCGGAAAAGTCCTAAATATAAAGCGATTTAAATAAAATCAACGAAAATAGGCCATATGGAATTCTAAATCGATGTGCCAAATCATAATCAGAAAATCAAATTATGCGTGGGTCTTTCATAAATTTTTCGTAGCTGTCATTTACAACCAAACATGTAGTCTCGGTATTAGTCGAGACTACATGTTTGGTTGTAAATGAGTAGTAGTCGGTCTTAATCGACTATAAAATTTTTATTTGTTTTTAAGTGAATTTTTGAAAATGAATGTGAATGAAATTAATGATTTAATTTAATTGTATTCTCAGTCATACAAAAAACAATAACAACAACTATAAAACAATATAATTAATCAAATATATGATTTTTAATAAATGATTAAACCCAAAAAACCAGCAAATAATTTCCATTATATAAAATAAAATATTTTTTCCGAAAATAATAAATTTTATTTCCTCAAATAAACCAAAACGTTTGCTGGGTTTTTTTTTTTTTTTTAAATCAATTAATTGCTTATTTCCTGATTTAATTATTGTTTTTTTTCTTTCTCTCTCTGTATTTCATCCATATTTTAATAAACAGTTCAATTTTATAATTAAATTATAAATTTTCATCTCTTTTCGATTTGTTGTTTGCATTATTGTACCCTACACCAACTTAGATGTTTGGGGTTTTATGCGTTTGTTGTAATGTTTGTTACATACAGAAAAAAACAGTGTAACATCCACCTATAAATATATCGTTCGACTTAGATTAACTTTCTGAGTCGATTTAACGATGTTTGTCTGTCAGTCTGTCCGGCTGGCTGTCCATGTTAAGGTTGTGAACACTCTACAAGTTGCAATTGTTGAGACAAATTGAGACAATTTGGTACATGTTATTCCTTTTTTTTGGCTCAAATAGGAAGTCTATTGAAATTGGTTCATTTCGGATAGCTCCCATATAAATGTCCTCCCGGAATGAGGTTTTTAGGTCAAAAATGTTTTACATATAAAGCGATTTCAACGAGGTTCAACATTAATATGTTTTATGATGTTCAAAATCAATGTGCCAAATTATGCGAGGGTCGGTCCATTACGTCTCATTGGTCCCATACCAGCCCCCTTCTTAATATCACTCAGAAAGGCATAAATCTCACATATACGATGGTGTTCGAAATTATACGAGGGTCGATCCATCATTTATTCTAGATCTGATAAATTTATCAAAAATAGTAAAAGCAAATAAAACGAGGATCGTTCATAAATTTTTCGCACATGTCATTTACAACCAATAATGTGGTGTAGGGTAATACATGATTGGTCATGACCGTCTATAACATCTTCACTTGTTTTATAAAAATTTATTTATTTCTGTTTTATTGAAAACATTTTTTTATGACAAAAAACTTTAATTTGACTTTTGATCACATGAACTATTTTATTTCATACTTTTCCTCTGCACTCTGGGAATTGTGTTGTCACAACTATGTATGTGTTGAGATAAACAAATAAAATTATTGTGTTTAATTAATTATTATTATTATTATTATTTTTCTTGTTTTTCAGTTTCTATAACTAAATAACAGAAATGAAAGAAACTAAAAATTAAATGTATAAAATTTTATACAAAATAACGTTCATATGAATGAAAATGATGTCATTTGTTGAAGTGCTAAAGTCATTTCGATGATTGTGGTATTTGTATGGCTCCATTAACCCCAAATAATTGTTATTTAATTCTATGTTATAGATCTAAATGCTTAGATGAATGGAGGGCAGCAATAGAGAAAGAGCAATGTACAAATAAACCAAGTTTTTTTTTTTTATTTATTTTTAAATGTAAAATTAAATTAAATTTGCAAATATTTTATATTCGATAAAAGAAATGAAAATTTGCACTTAAGAGAATAAATAAAATTGTAAGTGAATAATAAAATTTTCTTTGAAAGAATATTCACTAAGCAAATTTCTCTTAAACGAATATATGCTAAACAAGCTAATGTTCTATTAAGAGAATATATGCTGAAAATGCAAATTTTCTGTAAAGAAAATATTAGATAAACAAGTAAATTAACTCTTAAGTGAATATATGCCAACCAAGCTAATTTTCTCTTAAAGAATATGTGCTAAACAAGCTAATTTCCTCTTAAAGAATATGTGCTAAACAGGCTAATTTTCTCTTAAGAGAATATACGCAAACAAGCTAATTTTCTCTAAAGAGAATATATGCCAACCAAGCTAATTTTCTCTTAAGAGAATATATGTTAAACAAGCTAATTTCTCTTAAACGAATATATGCTAAACAAGCAAATTTTCTCTTCAGAAAATATATACTAAAAATACAAATTTTCTCTTAAGAAAATATATGCCAACCAAGCAAATTTTCTCTTAAGAGAATATATGCTAAACAAGCAACGTTTTTGTTAGAAGAATATATTTCAAAATGCCAATTTTTCTTAGGGGAATATATGACAATCGGTAAATTTTCTCTTAAGAGAATTTACTCCATAAAAACATTTAATGTTTTAACAAATTCGTATATTAGAAAGCATTTGCTTTCCGAAAGAAATTTTCTCTTAAGAAACATTAAATTTTTAAACAAATTTTCTCTTAAGAAAATATTTGACGTTCAAGAAAAATTTTCTCTTAAGAAAATATATGCTAAACAAGCAAGTTTTCTCAAATTTTCTCTTCTCATTTTGCTTTTTGAAACAAATTTTCTCTTAAGCAAACATTTGTTGTCTCTTAAGAGAATATATGCCAAAGAATCAAATTTTCTATTTTCATTAAGCTTTTTGAAACAAATTTTCTCTTAAGAAACAATTTGCTTTTCAAGAAAATTTTCTCTTTAGAATATTTCTTGCTTTTAATCCAAGTTTCTCTTTCTCTTTTTTAAAAAATTCATGAAGTTTCAAACTTTTACCTTAATTTCTATTTATAGTACTTTACAATTACCCAAATTACATTATGACCTTCTGATTGAAATTCATTACAAAAGTTTTACCTTAATCTTCCATTTTAATTAAGTTCAAATGATGTTCTAAATATTGATTACTCAATATTATTTTCATATTGATTGGTTCATTATTATTTTCATTGTAATTATTTCACAATTCGTTCACATTCTTACCTGAAAAGCAAAAGAGAATGGAAAAAATATTGTTAATTAAAATTTTATAATACAAATACTAAAAATGCTTGATAATAAAAAAAACTTCCATTATTAATTTCACAAATAAAACTTATTATTTCCCTCATTAGATACATTTTTGTAGCAAAAGATACAAAAGTATCTTTATATGTTTAATGTGTATCTAGCGGTATAACAATGTTGGTAATATTATTAAAATCTTTTATTCTATTTTTTAGTTTTTATTCCAGTATCTGATAATCATGGTAAAAAATTGTTCAATTTCTAGCATAATACTCTTATTAAGTTCAATAGGTCAATGCACCTAAAGAGGTTTTGTTAAAACAAAAACTACTTTAAGGGAATTGGGTTTTACAAATGCATGCAAACATACAAATATACTTGCTAACACAGCAAAGCGACAATATGCTATTCGATTTTTTTGTTTTTGTAAATTTAATCGACAACAAAAAAATCACAGAAGAGTGTATAGTGTATTGGTGGGGTCTAAAAAGGGGGGTTAGAAAAACTAAAGGTTCATGACAGTGATGGAAATTCAAATATAGAGAATGTCATACGTGTTTTGAAAATTTTAAACACTGAGAGAAACTCAAATTCATTTTATAATCTGCATTATCACAGGAGATGATAAATTTTGCTTTGGACTCCAAAAGATTCCTTATCTAACTTTATATACATTCTTTTATAGGCCCATATCGGGGGTTTCATGAATAAAGGAAATTAAATAAAATTGTTTCAGACTGTTTGTTTCTTTCCCCATAGCGTAGTTCAGGAACTGAATTTATTTCAAATTTTAATGGCATTTACCACAAATGATTCTAATTGTGGGCGTGGCGTGTTTAAGACAGTTATTTTATGTTAATTTTGTTAGAAAGAAATGAGATTTTTTAATCTGGTCAAATGTAAATTTTTATAAATCGGAAACACTTCGTTATCATAAGTGATGCAAGAGGGTATACTTAGTTTATTATCTCATATTTAACGACAAGAAGAAATCAATAAGAAACCCTATAAAGTACATATATTCTTGCACCAAATCTGAATCAATTTTGCTATGTCCGCCATTCTGTTTAAACATTCCCACGAATATGAAATTTGAGCAGATAACTTTTTATTGCCCTAAGCAGTTGCCTATTTAAACCCAACAATATCAATTTAATAACAAAAAGTTATAGACCAATATCTGAGTTAACCTTAAAATGGAAAACCCTCTAAATTTCGTTATATAAAAATTGGATTTATTTATATGGAATAACGTTATGTGTTCTTTATTGCCTTAGGAAATCGTTTTAGTACAGAGTCCATCTAAATACAGAATTATTGACTTCCTACTTTCTATGCACGTACCCCATAAGGGCATCTGCCCTCTTTTAGAGCAGAGCGAATATTCATTCTATGTAATTACTTTTTTCCACTGCTTCATTGACTCAAAGCGAAATTTATACAAGTGTTTATACGTACCTTTAGTTTTGTAAATAATATGGATTGGGCTAGGGATTTTTATAGCTCCTGGTGTTTACGCTTTTGAAGATAGTCCTACAATAATTTTGCTTAAAATTTATAGTAGGACTATGAATATGATCACCGCTTAACGGCTGTAATTCCAATCCCAGAAACTTTAAAATCCAGCACAGAAAACTATGGCTCAATATTAACATGCGATATGTATTTCGAAAATATTAGACTTTATTTCATTGTAGCTTTCCTAGGACCTCAACGATTTTTATACCCTACCCCTCCATAGATGGTTGGGCTATTTGCATTTGTACAGAGCAGCAAAAAGGTGACGCCAACACTTCAACTCATCATCACTTCCAAAGTCGATTTCATGTCGAATCATGTTTGGCTGGTTATACATATAAAACTTGTAATGATCAAAGTACAGATCGCAGTTTTGAAGATATCTTGATAAAATTTGACATTCTTGGATTATTTTAAGGACTAAGGACGAAATCTATTTAAACTGGTTATGAGTGGTTTATTAATTCATATAGATCCCATACAGATCTCTCCACTGAAATGGGATTTTAATCCACAAAACTCCTAAATAATAAATGATTTTAAAGAAATTTTACCCCATTCAAATTGGTGATGATCGGTCCATTATATTAAATAGCCACACCAAGGCCCATTCTCAAATATTACTTCAAAGTTGATAAAACTCACATATAAGTTGTGAAATATATATAAATATATTCATATATGTTTTAAATAAGACAAATACAAGCAGGAATTAATATTCTAAATTTAACGAGGGTTGGTTCCCAATTGCTAATAGCAACTTTATAACTCATCCCCAAAAAATGTATTTAAAAACATAAATCTCATATAAATGTTAATTTTCTAATAAAATGTATTGAGCTCTTAAGCAGAATTCAAAAATGCGAGGGTCATGCCATAACCATTCATAAGTACTATTTACAACCAACAATATAATGTAGGGTATTCCATTATCGTGCTTAATCGACTCTAACATTCTTACTTTTGTTAATTAAACCATTTTTTCTTCTCAGTGTAAAAATTTCATTTCTCCTACATATACACATGTGTAATGTAAAAAAGTTATATGTAAATGTGTGTGATAGTGATAGTAAAATGTACAGAACAATATAATACTCAATATAGCATATGTTACACTCTTCATATTAACATATTCGTAGCAGTTTTATTGTCATTCATATTGTGAATAACGGTATTTCATTGTTTTTTTTTTTTTGTAGTTTAGTTACCTGTGAAACCAATAACATTTGATGCTCACATAGATACAACACACACACACACACTGACAGTTAGTTAGAATTACTCATACATACATATGAACACATTAATGCATGTCAGCAGAAAAGAAAAGTGAACAGGTTAAAAACAATTTACATAATAAAAATGTTACGAAAACGATATACAATTCTAGTTTTCAATTTCTATCGATATATTTCACTCCAACAACAAAAAATATACAACTCAATAGGAATTAAATAAAAAAGGGGAGTAAAAGAATAAACGACCACATAAAACCCGACAGTTGTTAAAATAAAAATCAAATGATCTTTATTATTTTGCTAATTTTATTAAAAGTATTGCTTACCTAACCCATTCTGTGTCTTCTGAAATGTAATCACTTTAATATTACTCTCTCACTCTCTTAAGAACAACACAAATGTCAAATAAAATTTACTAGAATTGTAAGAAAAACACAACTTTGTTCTCTTCTCTTTTCAAGGAAAAATACAAAATACAATAAGTAAGAATATTAAAGGGGCTTGTATGGGACCTATGAGAAAAAATGGACCAACCCTAGTATAATTTGCCACAACGCTTTAAAATACCATAAGAATTATTATGTCAAATTTCGTTAAAATCGTCCTAAGAATAAAGGACTTTAATGACCTTAAAACCCCATTCCGGGAGGAAATTTTTTTGGAAGGTACCTGAAATATTGCACCAAACATAGCCAATTTCAAGTTCTTGTATCAAAATAATAAAATCTAGCAAATTTCATCAAGATATTTCAAGAATAACGAATGTTCACAACATTTACGTAGACAGCAAACCTGGATGAACAGACAGACGGACGGACGGACATCGTTAAATCGGCTCAGAATTATTTTCTGAGTTAAACGGTATATTAAAAGTTAGATGTTACACCATTTCTTCTGTGTGTTACAAACATATAACAATAACAAAAAACACCGAATAACAATAAAAACAATGACAACAAATACAATAGATGGTGATAATGATGCGACAGTGATGTGTTATTTGTTATATTCTACAACAACAATAACAATAACTACAACAATGAATTCAATATTACAACAACATTCTGAAGCAGAGAGGGGAGGAAGAAAAAAATGATAATAATAACAATAATGAAGATAATAAAAGGAAAATGCTTGTGAAAAAAGGTAAAAAAAAAAACAATTTTTTACAGTTATTTCAACTCTTACAGTCACTAGTTTTATGATCACGCTTTAAGGGGTAGTTGTGCGGAAAAGGAAGAGAATATGTGGAAATCGAAAAAGTTAGGTACTTATTTACATTCGCAAAACATTAACTTTTATCAGAGAATTTGTTAAATAATAAAAATCTAATCACGACATAATAGATTTTTGCTGCACAAAGACGTGCAAGTAAAAATGCTACACAATAAAACTATTAGAACTAAATTTATGATTTCTAACTGTAGAAGTTCTTAAGATATTTGCTAATTATTTTTTGCTTTGTATTAACGCTACATCTCGCTTAAGGTCCCATCCAACCTTCAGCATTTCTTTAAGAAAGTAATTTGGACTAAAGGATTGTGATGAAATATTGATACTCCCGCTTCAATAATTCTTTAGATATTCGATTATAAATAATTTGTTTTCATGGGGGTTAGATCTTCCCCTCAATCTATTCACTCCTAATTTGGTTCAGTAACACTGTTCCTTGAGGAAGTTATTGAAGTAAAAAAAACTCTCAACGTAATTCGCTATAACTCCCTTAGCAAGTCTTTCCCGGAAAAGGAGTTATAGTGCTTTGGATATTCGGCATTTATTAATTAAACTATAACCCTATTTCGGGAAAGGACTTGTTAAGTTAGTTATAGCGAATTAAGGGCCGATATTCATGAAATAAACAGTTTTATATTGAATTAATTTAGATGAATTAAATTAATTAATTAATTTAGGTGAATTAAATAAATAACTAAGAGATTTATCAAATTAAAGTTCAATTTTGGAAAAGAGCTAGAAGTTATAGTGAGTTTAATATCCGTTTATATAGAGGCACATAGTCCAGACGTCATTAAATTTCCAACAAACAGACATTCGGGTTCATCATCAGTCTGGCTTGAGCCTCTTTGACTATAATGGTAAAGTCGAATAATTTTTAAAATACACTGAGAGTAAAGTTCAGCATGAAATAAATGTATAATTTCCCAAATAATAATTATATTACATTTGGTTTAAATCTGAGATACACACTCACACTACTATACATTTGTCTTCGTGTGAATGAAGCAGCAAAAAATAACGTTGAATTAATGCTCGTTCTGCTTAAGGTTTTCACAGAGCAGCAGTCGTTTATAGTGTACATGTGAAGTAAGCAGAATTTGTTGTCTAACCACACGATACAGGAGATCTCTATTTTAGATACCTCTGATCTTAACACTCTTGACTTTAAAGGGTGTCTTAAGTTATATGTTGCTGATATTATAACCATTCAAGCCACTTGTGTTAGTCGGGGTATAAAAAACAGTATAACAGTCATAATTATTCTAGGAAACCTGATTCGGAAAAGAGATCCATATTACGGTTAAAACAAAATTTATTTTCGATATTCTTAACAGTCCAATGGGTACTGCGCCGTTTTGAGAATTTACTTTGTTAGTTTAAATAACGAAGGATCAACGCTAACACTTTTTGACAATACATTCGAAATTACTAGAGATGATAATACGAAAAGGGACTTATTCTAATTTCACCTCTTTATGTCAAAAAAGGTATGGATTTTTTAAGGGATTCATAATTTTATACCGAGTTTCATTCAGTTGCCAAGACTTTGAGTAAAATAAATATATTCTAAAATAATTCTTCCCCCCCCCCTCATATACATGTGGATGTAGTGAAAAATATGTTATGGATAAAATTTGAATTTGAATTACAAATCAAAATTCAAATCAGACATAAATGTGGTTAAAATGGTTACTTTTTTGAAAAAGTAGTTTCACACAAAAAAAGTAATTTATAAAGTGAAAAAGAGAATTTTCAATAGCAAAAGAGAGCAGAGATATGAATACATGAAATCGCTAATGAAAACTTGTTAATTTATGTTTTCAATTCATTGATCGGCTCACATCAACTTTGATATGTGATTCGATTGTATATAATTTTGTTTTTCTGTCTAGTTTTTTTAACTTCAATTTTAAGTTCAAATCCAGATCCGCTTAACACTTACAAGTACTACAAATTTGAAATTTAGCAAGCTGCAGAAATGAATTTTATTCCTTTTCTGTTCTGCCTTTTTGCGAAACTTTTAGTTTACGCCTGTAACTTTTTGCAATAACATTAATTTAATTGTGTAATTCTGTTTTCTCTTTCCTCATTCCTTTTGCAGCAACATTTTTCTATTACCACTTTTGGCCACAAGAGAGAGGGATCCTCAATAGACCATTAGCTGCTATAGCAATAGATTTACAATGCATCCTCCCCCAAAACCCTTTCCACTTCAACTAACACGCTCCAACGAACTGAAAAACATTATAAAATACTTTTGTTTTGAAACAATTTTATTTCCTTTTGTGAAACAGAAAAAAATATTAACCAAATTCAATATGTGGGGAACCTGAAGTTACAGATATCGGAAAAGAGAGAAAGGAGATTGGAAGATTTTTTTCTATACATAAATTTGAATTTGCTAACATGTGAATGTGGATGATTAACACCAAGAATAGGAAGGAATATGGTTAAATGTGTGTAACTAAATAAAGCTATACATGGTTCAGAACTGGGACCTAAAAATGATCAATATGTATGAAACTCTATGATTTAAAAATAAAACTTTGGAGCCACCTTTAAAGAAATTATTAGAATAAATTAAATAATATCGTTGCCATCGTCTTTAAAAAGCTCTAGCACGGTACTGAAACCAGCTGGAAACTTGTATTCCATGCATAAATTAATTGTTCAAGTTCAATGTAATTTAGTCAATTTTTTCCAACTTGAGAAGTTTGCTATTTTAAAGCATAAAAATCGCTTCATAAAAGAAAAACTTATAGACCGATATCTGACACATGCGTTAAGATGTTTTCGGTATCACTTATATGAATTGAATTTATCTCTTTTCATTCTCTTTAAATATCCGTTACACTATTTTGGAATTCAACAAAATCAAGTAAACTACTTTAAAGATCAAAAACCTGGGCCTTGGACCCTTTAAGAACTTGTGTTGCTTCAAACCAACTTCACCCAAATTGAGATAAAAACTCTGTGGCCTGCCCTCTTTAAGAGTTTGAAATGCTTCAAATCAATAGGAAAAGTCGTCAACAATATTCATATGAAATTTTATTAAAAATATTCTTAAAAAACTTATAGACCGATATCTGAAATATACGTTAAGATTTTTTTCGGCATCACTTATAAAAATTAAACATAACTCACCTTATTCTCTCTAAATATCCGTTACAATATTTTGGAGTTTTCAAAAAATCAAGTAAACTACTTTAGAGGGCAAAATCCTGCGCCTTGGACCCTTTAAGAACTTGAGTTGCCAATTTAAAAACTCTATAAATATCTCTAAAACTATTTTGAAGTTAAAAACACCCAAAGTGACTAACTTTGGTAGTAAAGACTCCGTGCTGGAAATGCTCCAGTAAGAAAACTCCTCAACAATATTCATTAAAACTTTTTTTGGAAACTTCGTATGTTGACCAAGATATCCAATATCATGACTCACTATAGCATGAGTCATGCTTAAATCTGTGTTATTTAAACTGTACATTCAGTTAATCCAAAGTAACAGAACTTTTTCCAAAAAAAACTTTCTTTTGATACGACTGTGCGTTGGCGAACTTTACAACAAGAAACATAAATCATGAGATCTACATACTTAAAGGGTCAACAATTATTGCTGAATTATGCCAATTTCTGAGTCAATTAAGCTGTCTTCGTCTGTATACATGTATGGTGGATATATGGGAATTTATATCCCATGTCGAATTTAAAAAGGTGCGTTAGTCCAGCCGTCTGTTACTGTCATGCCCACCATCAAACTAATAGTCTAAACTGTGTGATGGAAACATTCACCCAGCTCTATTGATATTTCAAATTTAAATATTTCTATCTGTCTAATGCTGACACGCCCACTTCCTAACTAATAGTCCGAGCTCGATAAAATTCCGCCAGAGCAGTTGAGAGCAGTCTTGTCAGATTTACAATTTAAAAAGATTTAATACCAGTTAGGAGTAAAATTGTGTGCTGAGATCTTTTCAGTCTCGATTTTTTGGGAAATAATTTTGTAACATTAGAATCGTTAGAGTTATCTTAAAAAAACATGTTAAGAGCTGAAATATTTTTTGAGTCCTCTTGGAGAAGTACAGACTCCTAACTGGTGAGAGTCGTAATCAGTGAGCCTCCAGAGTTGTTCGGATCGGATATGTAGATTTTTTTTTAATTCTCCAAAAATTTATGATTTTATGAAAAAACGATTTGGGCACACTGTGTCCCAGTAAAAAGAATAGAATACAACTAGAGTGTCTCAAATCATTTTATTCACTTAAATGATAAAATGACTCTCTTCTTACTTATAAATTAGTTGTATTAAATATTTGATCAAATCAGGCAGAAAATTGTTTATTAAAGTTGAGCTAATTTTTATAAGAGAGAGAGAGAGAGAGGGAGTTGACTTTCTAGTTACTATTCTATGTGTGAAATTCCCCTCTTTATTTCGAATCTTATTTGATTACAAATTTCTTTAGAATTAAAAAAATACACATCAATTTTTACCTGTTTAACATTGTAAACCTTTTAAATGTTTTCAAATCCCCTTTTAACCTTATTCTAAACACGTTTAGTGTGTTGTGTGTGTGATGCATTTTAAACAGTAGCATTTTTACAATACACCTATCGAAAGCATTGAACAAACTTGATAGTTGTTGTTTTTGTATTATTTCTTCACTTCTCTTTTATTTTTTTGTTGTTGTAAATTTTGAATTAAATTTTCTAAAGTGGATTCTCTTCAATTACCATTCAAATTCAAATTCAAACTCAAACATACAAATTTAATATTTTTTTCTTTTTTTATTCCTGAATCATCAGACAGACTACTTACATATGAATGAGTCCACTTCATTCACCACTCAGTCCATAGTTTGTTTAAATATGCTGGGTAATTTTCATGTACGAGTAATAAAAGTTGTTTCAAGATTTCATTTTTTCTTTAATTTTCAATGTCTTTTATTAAAACCCAGAAAAAGACTTTAATTAAATTGAAACATACATTTTTTTGGGGATTTCAGGGAAGGGGGAATTTTCTTTTATAACCAGAAAAAGGAAAAATCATTTAAAAATAGTTTGTTTTTCTTTTTCTGGAAAAAATGTCATTCACCTTTTTTGATTAAAAAAATTGTTAAAAACATAAAACCACAATTGAAGAAAACTGGTATTGAAAATTCGTAACAAGTTGACTTTATTTATTTTGGTGCAACAAATTTAAATATTTGACATTTTCCTTTGTCTTTTGTTTCGTATTTAAAAAAAATGCCTCAACTCAACTGGTTTCTTTGGTTTAAAGATTTGTATACCCTACACCACCGTGGTTAAGTGGTTGGGGTATTATGCATTTCTTCAGTTGTTTGTAATGAGCACAAAAAATAGTGCTACCGTTCGACTCAGAAAAACTTCCTGAATCGATTTAACCATATCCCTCCGTCCGTCCAGTAGGCGGTCCATGTATAGCTTGTTCGCAAAGCACAGGTCGCAGTTTTGAAGTTGTATTAATGAAATTTGGCAGTTACTATTCTTTTGTTCCAAGTGCAATGCTTTTTATCAATCCATCATTTCATATAGGCCGCATACAAATATCTCCCCGGAATGGGAGTTGTAGTGCATAAAATTCCTTAATACAAAACGATTTAAATTTTTTGTAATGTTTTTGCCAAAATAAGTTTCATGATATTCTAAAACGATGTATCAAATTATACGAGGTTCATTATTTCTCAGGAGTTCCATACAACACCCTTCTAAATATCACTTCGAAACTTATTAATCGCACACATACATGGGAATTAAACATATTAAGATAAATATAAGCCAAAATCGTTGTACGAAATTATACGAAGGTCGGTCCATAACTTATTCTTACTCCCAGAAAAAATCATTTTTGAACGTTTAAATTTCACATAAATCTTAGCATAAATAAGCTTAAATAAGATATGCAAATTATACGAGGGCCGTTCATAGATCTTTCGCAGCAGTTGCTTACAATCAACAATATGATGTAGGGTACAGCGTAGTTGGGTTTGGACGATTATAACATTTTTAACTTGTTTAGCTTAACAATTTTTATACCATTAACCACCACAAGTGGTGAATGAACTTTGTCATTCCGGGTGTAAAGCTAAGAAGGAATCATCTCAGACCCCATATATATATTCCTATATCAAATCAAAATCTGAGTCAAGCTGAATGCGTCTATCTGTTAGTCTGTTCGTCTGTCTGTTCATCTGTCTGTCTGGCACGCTCACATCTTTAATATTTGACAGAGCTCAGTGAAATTTAGTCCAAGTCCTGAGAAATTCCCTCTTTAAAGCCAGCAAAATCGGTTCAGTGTATTAAAATATATAAACTGTTATCTTAGTTCAAGAAAAGAACTTTCGTAAAATTTTCAATTATAAATCGACAAATTAGAATAAACCTTTGCCATAATATTAAGCTGAATATACGTCATTACTCTTCCAAAATTTATCAAAACCGGTTCAGTGAAAAAGTTATAGCCAAAACTATGACCAATTTCATGCCTCATAAGATGTTCCGTATTATATTTTAGAAAAATTTTTATACGCCTGTGAGTTTATATGTGAGTGTGTCTGTACGAACATAACGTTATTTTTGTTATTTTTTTTAGAATCATTTTCTTTTTTTTCTAAAAATAATGTTAATATTTAATTTATTATTTAAAAGCATAAAAAAACATATTTTATTTTATTATTAATAAAAAGAGTTTAACATAAAATTCTCGTTAATTTATTTTATTTTAGATTTCAGTCGTTTTTTGCTCAAATGCCATAGAAAATGTCAAAATGTCCGATTTATGGTTATAAAATAAAGTCCCTGACTCATATACTTTTTTATTTTGTTATGCTACTGATTTTATTCAATGAACATTTTAATAAAATTAAACAAATAAATTGTTGTTTTTATTTACATGACATTTAATGGGGATTTTTACTCTTTTTTTCTTGAAATTATGTTGAATGTTGGATTAAAATTAAATGGTGACAAAAATCACGTTCTAGTGGGAAATAAAACGTTATGAAGTTATAAAGATATTGAAATAAATTCACTAAGTTTAAACATTTATATTAAGGAAAAAGTTTTCTAATTTTGAAATTTTAAATCGAATGGAAAAGATGAAATTTAATGAATTAATTTTAAATGAAAAATTTGTATTTTTAGTAAAAATTTTGATTTTCTGTAAAAATTTTGTATTCTTAGTGAAAATGTAATTTTTAATTTTGTGTAAATTTAATATTTTCAATGAAAATTTAGAATTTTTAGTAAAAATCGGAAAAATTGGATTTTTAGTAAAAATTAATTTTTTTACAAAAAATAAAATTTTTACAAAAATTAAATTTTATGTGAAAATTTTAATTTAAAAAAATGTAATATTTACAAAAAAAATTATTGAAAATTTAAATTTTTACAAAAAATTTAATTAAAAAAAAATAGTGAAAATTTTATTTTTTATTTTATTTTTTTTTTTTTTTTTGTGGAAATTTAAATTTTTACAAAAAAAATAATTTAAAAAAATAAATTTTTACAAAAACATGAATTTTTATTGAAAATTTGAATTTTTTATGAAAATGTTGATATATATTTTTTTAATAGTGAAAATCTCAAATGCGAATCGCCTGTAAAATTGAGAGCGCTATAAAAACGGAAGCGTTTCCTAAAAAATGTTCAAAATTTCATCTCTAATAATTAAAACTACAAAAATATTTTTTGTGTTTATTTTAATAATAATTTCATCCAAATTATAAAAAAGCTGTACGTTTAGCGGTGTCATTTTTATAAACATGTATGTTAAGAATTTTTCGATCTCACTTCTTACAAAGATTTTGATTTTCCTGTTTATATTTTTTTATTTCTTCAGAAATTCGTACTTTTTATAGAACAGTTTTTTTAGAAATCTTTATTTTTTTAATAAAAACATTTCTGAATTAAAAGAAAAGTTTCTTGAAATAAAGAAAAAAAATCTTAACATTTAGGATTTTTTAAAAATATTATTTTATTGATTTATTTTACAAGAAAATTTTGTGATTTTGTAAAAAATTTTGGATTTTTTAAGAATTTATTTCATTGATTTTTTTAAAAGAAAATTTCTAAATTTTTCTAAAAAATTTTTAAATTTAAGAAAAAAATTCTAAACATTTAGGATTTAAAAAAAAAAATTAATTTATTGATCTTTTTATAAAAAGATTTGTGATTTTTTAAAAAATTAGGATTAAAAAAAATTATTTTATTGATGTCTTTTACAAGAAATTTTGTGAATGTTAAAAAGAAAATTTTTAGAATTTTTAATAAAAAATTTCTGAAATTTTTTGTTGAAATTTATTTTTTATTGAATTATTTTTTATCGAAAATTTCTAGATTTTTTTATAACAAAATTTTTAGAATTCTTAAAATTAAAATTTTCAGATTCTTTAATATAAAACGTCTGAATTTTAAGAATTTCCTAAAGTATTTCTCTATGGCCAAACTTTAGTTTGAAGTATTTAAAATGAAAAATTTATAAAAGGTAAGAAAACTTATTTAAGCCACTGTTACTCAAGGCAAATGACATATTTACATATTTTTACATATCAAAAAAAAATTAAAATAAATTCAATTTTAATAAATTTATTTTAAATCTTTTTTTCAGTAGATAAAACATTTGTTAATTTGTTTTTAATACAAAATATATTTTAATAACAAAAAACAAAAGTTTTTTTTTTCAAATATAGAAATTATCATAATAAATATCATAATATGTTTGCGACCATTATTATTCAAATTTTTATTATTAAATATTTAGTTTTGTTTTAAAAATATATTTATCAAAATAATTTATTTTGTTAACAAAATATTGTTTTATTTTTTATTATTTATTTTTATAAAAAAAATAAAAAAAATTCATAATTTTATTGTAAATTTGTATGTTTCTTTTTTGACAATTTCTATTATGCAAACAAAAGGGCCGATCAGGGTATTAAAGCTTTTTTAATAAAAAGATTACAAATATTGTTTAAATTGACATGTCAAAATGGTATATTCAGGTATGACGAATCTTCAATACCCTCCATTACAAATGCATGTAAACACATACACTGACAGATGAATATAAAATGTTTTCTTAAATATAACACTGGGACAC
The DNA here is from genome assembly GCA_004302925.2 of Cochliomyia hominivorax. Classification (NCBI taxonomy): domain Eukaryota; kingdom Metazoa; phylum Arthropoda; class Insecta; order Diptera; family Calliphoridae; genus Cochliomyia; species Cochliomyia hominivorax. The sequence continues at coordinate 22,622,722 of PYHX02000158.1, forward strand.
TTAATGAGTCATAAAATTAATTATATTATGAATATTACTTTTTTTTGCTGAACCGATTTTGATCATTTTTGGAACGATAATGAAATATATATAACTTTTTACTATAACAAAATCTTTTTCTAATTTGTTAAGTTCTACTTGAAAGTTTTACAAAAATTATTAGCTGGAACTTAGAGATATATCTTTTGATATAATATACCCTTTTGCTGATTTTAAATAGGACACTTCTCAGGACTATAAATAATACTTGGGTCAAAATATATTGAGCTCGGTCAATTATAGTGGATGTGAACGTGCTAAGTACTGACAGACAGACATACGGACAAACAGATGAACATAACTAATTCTATTCAAATTTTGATTTGATATAAGAATATATATACATTATGAAATCAGAAATGATTCCTTCTTAGCGTTACACACGGAATAACAAAGTTAATATACCCCCTTCACCACCACTTGTGCTTATGGAGGGTATAAAAACCATAAAATATTAAATATTTTCCAAAAAAAAAAGATGTTTGGAAATTTGTTTAAACAATAAAAAATTTTTCTATTGTATTTTTGAGTAAAAAAAAAGATGGCAAAAAAATAAAACATTAATTTTTTTTAAATTTCTTTATTAAAAAATTATTCACTGTTGAAAATTATTATTAATTTGGCACAAATTTAAATTTGTTTTAGTTTATAAATATTTATACATTTTTTGTAAATATTTAAATTTATCAATGTTACAACAAATTGTTTCATATTTATTTAAAATAATTATAACAACAAATTGTATGGAGTAAATTTGAAAAGGTTTTCATATTTTCATATTTACATTTACTTAAACTAAATACACATGTAAAGTAATTTGTTGAGATGTAAATGAGTAATTATTCAATTATTAAACACTGTTTACTCTGCGTAAATGTATATATGTATGAATGTATGTATGTATATATGTATGTATGTATGTATGTATGTATGTATGTATGTATGTATGTATGTATGTATGTATGTACATTTAAACAAATGTTAGATAAATAAATAATGACGGCTAAAGAAATATTGTATTTAAAATTTCCTAAAAGAGAGACGGAACATTTATCTAACAGAATAAATTCTGGAAAACAAATCAAATCAAGTGAAAATAGGAATATTTCGGAAAACTTCCTACAAAAAGGAAATTTGTAGAAAAAAGAACATTTTTAGTAGAAACCCCATAAAAAGGAAATTTTTGAAATAACAAATGTTAAATTTGAAAAAAACTGTAAAAGGGAAATTTTTCTATAAACAAATTTTAAAAAAATTTCCTTTAAAAAGCAAATTTAAAAATCCAGTAAACAGGATATTTTGAAAAAAAATTATTATAATATTTTAATTAAAAAAAGATCTATAAAATGAAATTTTGAAGAAAAGTACTATGGAAGGGAAATTTCAAGATATTTTCTTAAAAATGGAATAATTTAAAAAAATAAAAAAGTTAAAAAGGTGTTTTTTACAAATGTTTAAAAATTTCCCCAAAAAGGAAATTTTAGAAAATTTTACTGAAAAGGAAGGAAATTTTAAGCAAATTTTCTATTAAAGTGATTTTCTTAATTTTCCCTAAACAATTTTGAGAAAATTTCTTTTATTTATTTATTTATTTATTTATTTTTTTCGTTGAAAATTTCCTCCAAATTATGATTTAAAAAAAATTTCCTTGAATAAGAACTTTAGGAAAACTTCCCCCAAAACAAGAACTTTTTGAAATTTTCATTTAGAAAATTCTCTTTGATTCAGAAATATTTAGGAAATTTTCTTTATACAGGGAAATTCATTATATAGATTACAGTCAATGATCTAGTAATGGAAAAGATCACAGATTTGTCAAAGATCTAGTCAATCAATTAGATTAAAGAGTTGTCAAGACAAACGAATAGATTTTTGAGTAGTCTATGATCTGGTAAATCGACTAGATTATGAACTAGTTAAAGATCTAGTCAATTTTTTAGATTATGGACTAATAAATAGTCAAGATAATTAACTAAATTACAGTCAATGGCCTACACAATCGATTAATGGTCTAGTCAATCAAATAGATTAGAGACTAGTCGAAGATCTGGACAATCGACTAGATTACAGACTAGTCGAAGATCTAGATAATCGACTAAATTATAGACTAGTCTATGATCCAGGCAGTCTAGTATAGACTAGACAATCTTTTATAGATTATAGATGAGTCAATGTTCGTGACAATCGACTAGATTACAGAATAGTCAATGATTTGATCAATCGACTAGATTATATACATACAATCCACTACATTATAGATTAGTTTATGATCTGATTAATCGACTAGATTATAGACTTAGCGATGATGCAGCCAATAGACTAGGCAATAATTAAAATGAACGTTTATCCGTCGACAAATTTTTGTTAAGTGTATTATTCAGTTTATATTTCTTTTTAAAATTTTACAAAATTTCCTCTTATTGGGAAATTTTCTTCTAATAATAAAATTTTGATTAAATTTCCTTTAATTGGGAAAATTTTCAGAAAATTTTCTTTGTAAAAGAAAATTCAAGAAATTAACTGAAAATTTGAAAAAAAAGTCCATTGTGTTGTGAAATATATTTAAATTTGCTTAAAAAATGTTTATTGGGTTATTTAACAATCCATTACTAAAGTTAACTAATAATTATTATTTACTTAATTTGATTTGCTAAGTTAGTATTTGCTCTATAAACAACAATTTGTTGGCAATATTTTCCTTATATTTAATCAGCAACAACAACAGCATACTTCAGAAACATCCATCCACCACAAGAGGGTGTAACAAACTTTTTAATACTTTATTGCAGTGTATTTTTTACTAACGATATTTATGTTGCCAAAAATAAAGGAAACAAATAATACAATTGTTTTTGTTAATTAATTGTACAACAACATTTTTTTCAGTTTCATGCAACAAATATTGTTTGTTGCTCGTTTTATCCATTAATCGAGTTTGTTTATGATTTTAAAATAGTTTTTTCGCTTTTTTTATTTTTTTGGAAAAATTTAATAAATCAAAGCGAAAAAGCATAAACAAAAAAAAAATAGCAGCAGCAGCCGCAGCAGTGAGAGAAAATATGAAATATTGAAAAATGTATAAAATGAAGTAATTTTTGTTAAAACACACACAGACAGACACACACACACACTTATGCAGACATTCATATAACATAAGTTACAAAAATTTATGGTTTGAATTTTAGTTTAATAAACCAAAATATAAAATAAAACACTGATGCATATTCCTATAAACGCATTTCATTGTTTTCTCATTTTTGTAAAGTTGAAGTTTTTCAATGAGAAGCAATTTAACGGGACTTTTTTGATGTAAACACGATATTTTTCATAGTCTAGACGTTTGCCTTTATCAAGCGATCAAATGATTTTGGTGCCACTTTATGTGGAAGTTTTCTATAAACGCAGACGTGAAAAAAAAACTAATAAAAAACATAAATTTCGGTTTATTATAACAACTAAGAATGCAATATTCGGCTAAGCCGAATCTTCAATATCCTTCACCACTCACAAACGTATACATTCAAAGACGTCCAAGGAAACTTTTCTATCCGATCAAAAAAAATCCAAATTAAATTTTTCCATGACCAAGAATGTTCCAATAGCGAAAGTGTGGTGCGTATATGCTTTAAGAAAGGCCATATTTATGGTGTTCGGAATTCTACTTACGGAAATGGAAAATTTACAAAAAGACAGATTAATTTTATAAAACATGAAGCCGTAAAAAAGATCAAAATAAATCTTCCTGTGACTTCCAAACATGTGCTCACTGTTTACGAAGAGATAAAAATATAAGATGAAAGAAGCCGAAGTGTTAGCATAGAGAAAATCTTCTAAAATTCTCATCGAAATGCATGAAATGGCCAGAGGAATGGAAATGCATATTCATTTTATTGCGTTGAGATCAAACGATGTTCGGATGTCAAAACGATATTCTCGCGGTTGTAGTGTTAGACAGCATTTTAGCAGTTGGCAAATCTAAATTTTTTCTTTTCCAACAAAAATGAACAGCACAATTTATAAAGAATTTCAGGGAGATGTTTTCCTACCTTTTACGGATGAGTAAAAGATAAATTGCATATTCCAGCAAGATAATGTTGCATGTTTCAAAGTGGTCATAATGATGGTTTAATGAACACAAAAACCCAATATCTCTTCACTAACCTTAACTCCGAGCCCACTAAATATTTTCTCGCTTAATTTATTCTATAAAAAAAGTAATGAGGGTTTTTAGAAATATGCACCAGTGTAATTGAATGGAGGGAAAAAAGCAAATTTATAGTTCCTTTTACCATAAACTACCAAATAAAATATCAAGTAGATGGAATTGGTGTTAGTAAAACAAATAGTAGCAACAATTGTTGCTAACTCTACTGCTGCTGTTGCTGCCATATTTAATCGCACTTAAAACAAAAACTAACAATAAAAGCAACAACAGTTGTGGTAGCAATAACACTAATACTTATATAAGTTATAATACAATAAAATGCATTTAACCATGAAAAAATGATCTAAAATATTTTGTTGTTTTTTAGCAAAAACAGAGTAAAATGGCGAATAAAATTTTACATATGGAAAACTTTTAGTCAAATTTATTATTTGTTTAATTAAAAAAACTCAAATTGTTTCCCAACAATATAAAACATATAATAAAGAATAAAACTCTTTTTGTAGTCCCATTCCGAAAAAAAAATATAGAAAATAGAACTCCTAAATTAAGTCTTTTTATAAAACAAAAGCATTTTTCCCCCAAAAAAAATATTTATTAAAATTCTAATATGTTTTTCATAAAAAACTAATCATTATTTAGTTATAATAACAAAATGACTATAATAATAGATAAATGTATTATTTCCCATTTCAAAAAAACTCCATTTACTTCCTCCACAAAAACAAAAAAGTAATTATACATTTCAAAAAGTTTGCTCCAAAAACCTCCCTCTATTTGTCACTTGTTTTAATTATTATTGTTGCATTTAGTACTTTTTAAATAAAGTACGTACTTTAATTACTAAAGTGAGGGAAAATAACAAAAAAACAAAAAAGAGTTCTTTTAATGTGACAATAAATTATACGAGATACCTGATGTAAGTACAGATACTAAATACATAAAATACTCTACATAAATTACAAGTAATCTACACGTGTTGACATAACAAAATGTATATATGTACACACATACATTATATATAAGATACATTAAATACAGTTACAATATGTTTATATATTCATATAAAGTAAGTATGTAAATATGTATTTATTATATACATATGAATGTATAAGTAATTCTACATGTACACATTACACTGAAAGAAAAATATATAAAAACGTAAATGAACTAGCAAAATATGATCTTACAAACACAGAGTAGTCAAAGGCTTAGCCAATAGACTAGGTTATGGACTTGTTAATGTTCTAGTTAATAGACTAGATTTTGGACTAGTCAATAGACTAGACGATGATCTAGTCAATAGACTAGACGACGATCTAGTCAATAGACTAGACGACGATCTAGTCATTAGACTAGACGACGATCTAGTCAATAGACTAGACGACGATCTAGTCATTAGACTAGACGACGATCTAGTCATTAGACTAGACGACGATCTAGTCAATAGACTAGACGACGATCTAGTCATTAGACTAGACGACGATCTAGTCAATAGACTAGACGACGATCTAGTCAATAGACTAGACGACGATCTAGTCAATAGACTAGACGACGATCTAGTCAATAGACTAGACGACGATCTAGTCAATAGACTAGACGACGATCTAGTCAATAGACTAGACGACGATCTAGTCAATAGACTAGACGACGATCTAGTCAATAGACTAGACGACGATCTAGTCAATAGACTAGACGACGATCTAGTCAATAGACTAGACGACGATCTAGTCAATAGACTAGACGACGATCTAGTCAATAGACTAGACGACGATCTAGTCAATAGACTAGACGACGATCTAGTCAATAGACTAGACGACGATCTAGTCAATAGACTAGACGACGATCTAGTCAATAGACTAGACGACGATCTAGTCAATAGACTAGACGACGATCTAGTCAATAGACTAGACGACGATCTAGTCAATAGACTAGACGACGATCTAGTCAATAGACTAGACGACGATCTAGTCAATAGACTAGACGACGATCTAGTCAATAGACTAGACGACGATCTAGTCAATAGACTAGACGACGATCTAGTCAATAGACTAGACGACGATCTAGTCAATAGACTAGACGACGATCTAGTCAATAGACTAGACGACGATCTAGTCAATAGACTAGACGACGATCTAGTCAATAGACTAGACGACGATCTAGTCAATAGACTAGACGACGATCTAGTCAATAGACTAGACGACGATCTAGTCAATAGACTAGACGACGATCTAGTCAATAGACTAGACGACGATCTAGTCAATAGACTAGACGACGATCTAGTCAATAGACTAGACGACGATCTAGTCAATAGACTAGACGACGATCTAGTCAATAGACTAGACGACGATCTAGTCAATAGACTAGACGACGATCTAGTCAATAGACTAGACGACGATCTAGTCAATAGACTAGACGACGATCTAGTCAATAGACTAGACGACGATCTAGTCAATAGACTAGACGACGATCTAGTCAATAGACTAGACGACGATCTAGTCAATAGACTAGACGACGATCTAGTCAATAGACTAGACGACGATCTAGTCAATAGACTAGACGACGATCTAGTCAATAGACTAGACGACGATCTAGTCAATAGACTAGACGACGATCTAGTCAATAGACTAGACGACGATAACTAGTCAATTAGACTAGACGACGATCTAGTCAATAGACTAGACGACGATCTAGTCAATAGACTAGACGACGATCTAGTCAATAGACTAGACGACGATCTAGTCAATAGACTAGACGACGATCTAGTCAATAGACTAGACGACGATCTAGTCAATAGACTAGACGACGATCTAGTCAATGACTAGACGACGATCTAGTCAATAGACTAGACGACGATCTAGTCAATAGACTAGACGACGATCTAGTCAATAGACTAGACGACGATCTAGTCAATAGACTAGACGACGATCTAGTCAATAGAACTAGACGACAGTCTAGTCAATAGACTAGACGACGATCTAGTCAATAGACTAGACGACGATCTAGTCAATTAGACTAGACGACGATCTAGTCAATAGACTAGACGACGATCTAGTCAATAGACTAGACGACGATCTAGTCAATAGACTAGACGACGATCTAGTCAATAGACTAGACGACGATCTAGTCAATAGACTAGACGACGATCTAGTCAATAGACTAGACGACGATTCTAGTCAATAAGATCTAGACGACGATCTAGTCAATAGACTAGACGACGATCTAGTCAATAGACTAGACGACGATCTAGTCAATAGACTAGACGACGATCTAGTCAATAGACTAGACGACGATCTAGTCAATAGACTAGACGACGATCTAGTCAATAGACTAGACGACGATCTAGTCAATAGACTAGACGACGATCTAGTCAATAGACTAGACGACGATCTAGTCAATAGACTAGACGACGATCTAGTCAATAGACTAGACGACGATCTAGTCAATAGACTAGACGACGATCTAGTCAATAGACTAGACGACGATCTAGTCAATAGACTAGACGACGATCTAGTCAATAGACTAGACGACGATCTAGTCAATAGACTAGACGACGATCTAGTCAATAGACTAGACGACGATCTAGTCAATAGACTAGACGACGATCTAGTCAATAGACTAGACGACGATCTAGTCAATAGACTAGACGACGATCTAGTCAATAGACTAGACGACGATCTAGTCAATAGACTAGACGACGATCTAGTCAATAGACTGAGACGACGATCTAGTCAATAGACTAGACGACGATCTAGTCAATAGACTAGACGACATCTATCATAGACTAGACGATCTAGTCAAAGCAGACGACATCTAGTCAATAGACTAGACGACGATCTAGTCAATAGACTAGACGACGATCTAGTCAATAGACTAGACGACGATCTAGTCAATAGACTAGACGACGATCTAGTCAATAGACTAACGACGATCTAGTCAATAGACTAGACGACGATCTAGTCAATAGACTAGACGACGATCTAGTCAATAGACTAGACGACGATCTAGTCAATAGACTAGACGACGATCTAGTCAATAGACTAGACGACGATCTAGTCAATAGACTAGAACGACGATCTAGTCAATAGACTAGACGACGATCTAGTCAATAGACTAGACGACGATCTAGTCAATAGACTAGACGACGATCTAGTCAATAGACTAGACGACGATCTAGTCAATAGACTAGACGAACGATCTAGTCAATAGACTAGACGACGATCTAGTCAATAGACTAGACGACGATCTAGTCAATAGACTAGACGACGATCTAGTCAATAGACTAGACGACGATCTAGTCAATAGACTAGACGACGATCTAGTCAATAGACTAGACGACGATCTAGTCAATAGACTAGACGACGATCTAGTCAATAGACTAGACGACGATCTAGTCAATAGACTAGACGACGATCTAGTCAATAGACTAGACGACGATCTAGTCAATAGACTAGACGACGATCTAGTCAATAGACTAGACGACGATCTAGTCAATAGACTAGACGACGATCTAGTCAATAGACTAGACGACGATCTAGTCAATAGACTAGACGACGATCTAGTCAATAGACTAGACGACGATCTAGTCAATAGACTAGACGACGATCTAGTCAATAGACTAGACGACGATCTAGTCAATAGACTAGACGACGATCTAGTCAATAGACTAGACGACGATCTAGTCAATAGACTAGACGACGATCTAGTCAATAGACTAGACGACGATCTAGTCAATAGACTAGACGACGATCTAGTCAATAGACTAGACGACGATCTAGTCAATAGATAGACGACGATCTAGTCAATAGACTAGACGACGATCTAGTCAATAGACTAGACGACGATCTAGTCAATAGACTAGACGACGATCTAGTCAATAGACTAGACGACGATCTAGTCAATAGACTAGACGACGATCTAGTCAATAGACTAGACGACGATCTAGTCAATAGACTAGACGACGATCTAGTCAATAGACTAGACGACGATCTAGTCAATAGACTAGACGACGATCTAGTCAATAGACTAGACGACGATCTAGTCAATAGACTAGACGACGATCTAGTCAATAGACTAGACGACGATCTAGTCAATAGACTAGACGACGATCTAGTCAATAGACTAGACGACGATCTAGTCAATAGACTAGACGACGATCTAGTCAATAGACTAGACGACGATCTAGTCAATAGACTAGACGACGATCTAGTCAATAGACTAGACGACGATCTAGTCAATAGACTAGACGACGATCTAGTCAATAGACTAGACGACGATCTAGTCAATAGACTAGACGACGATCTAGTCAATAGACTAGACGACACTAAATAAAGACGACGATCTAGTCAATGACTAGACGACGATCTAGTCAATAGACTAGACGACGATCTAGTCAATAGACTAGACGACGATCTAGTCAATAGACTAGACGACGATCTAGTCAATAGACTAGACGACGATTAGTCATAGACTAGACGACGATCTAGTCAATAGACTAGACGACGATCTAGTCAATAGACTAGACGACGATCTAGTCAATAGGACTAGACGACGATCTAGTCAATAGACTAGACCGACGATCTAGTCAATAGACTAGACGACGATCTAGTCAATAGACTAGACGACGATCTAGTCAATAGACTAGACGACGATCTAGTCAATAGACTAGACGACGATCTAGTCAATAGACTAGACGACGATCTAGTCAATAGACTAGACGACGATCTAGTCATAGACTAGACGACGATCTAGTCAATAGACTAGACGACGATCTAGTCAATAGACTAGACGACGATCTAGTCAATAGACTAGACGACGATCTAGTCAATAGACTAGACGACGATCTAGTCAATAGACTAGACGACGATCTAGTCAATAGACTAGACGACGATCTAGTCAATAGACTAGACGACGATCTAGTCAATAGACTAGACGACGATCTAGTCAATAGACTAGACGACGATCTAGTCAATAGACTAGACGACGATCTAGTCAATAGACTAGACGACGATCTAGTCAATAGACTAGACGACGATCTAGTCAATAGACTAGACGACGATCTAGTCAATAGACTAGACGACGATCTAGTCAATAGACTAGACGACGATCTAGTCAATAGACTAGACGACGATCTAGTCAATAGACTAGACGACGATCTAGTCAATAGACTAGACGACGATCTAGTCAATAGACTAGACGACGATCTAGTCAATAGACTAGACGACGATCTAGTCAATAGACTAGACGACGATCTAGTCAATAGACTAGACGACGATCTAGTCAATAGACTAGACGACGATCTAGTCAATAGACTAGACGACGATCTAGTCAATAGACTAGACGACGATCTAGTCAATAGACTAGACGACGATCTAGTCAATAGACTAGACGACGATCTAGTCAATAGACTAGACGACGATCTAGTCAATAGACTAGACGACGATCTAGTCAATAGACTAGACGACGATCTAGTCAATAGACTAGACGACGATCTAGTCAATAGACTAGACGACGATCTAGTCAATAGACTAGACGACGATCTAGTCAATAGACTAGACGACGATCTAGTCAATAGACTAGACGACGATCTAGTCAATAGACTAGACGACGATCTAGTCAATAGACAGACGACGATCTAGTCAATAGACTAGACGACGATCTAGTCAATAGACTAGACGACGATCTAGTCAATAGACTAGACGACGATCTAGTCATAGACTAGCGACGATTAGTCAATAACTAGACGACGATCTAGTCAATAGACTAGACGACGATCTAGTCAATAGACTAGACGACGATCTAGTCAATAGACTAGACGACGATCTGTCAATACTAGACGCGATCTAGTCAATAGACTAGACGACGATCTAGTCAATAGACTAGACGACGATCTATCAATAGACTAGACGACGATCTAGTCAATAGACTAGACGACGATCTAGTCATAGACTAGACGACGATCTAGTCAATAGACTAGACGACGATCTAGTCAATAGACTAGACGACGATCTAGTCAATAGACTAGACGACGATCTAGTCAATAGACTAGACGACCGATCTAGTCAATAGACTAGACGACGATCTAGTCAATAGACTAGACGACGATCTAGTCAAACTAGACCCAAACTAGACGACGATCTAGTCAATAGACTAGACGACGATCCTAGTCAATAGACTAGACGACGATCTAGTCAATAGACTAGACGACGATCTAGTCAATAGACTAGACGACGATCTAGTCATAGACTAGACGACGATCTAGTCAATAGACTAGACGACGATCTAGTCAATAGACTAGACGACGATCTAGTCAATAGACTAGACGACGATCTAGTCAATAGACTAGACGACGATCTAGTCAATAGACTAGACGACGATCTAGTCAATAGACTAGACGACGATCTAGTCAATAGACTAGACGACGATCTAGTCAATAGACTAGACGACGATCTAGTCAATAGACTAGACGACGATCTAGTCAATAGACTAGACGACGATCTAGTCAATAGACTAGACGACGATCTAGTCAATAGACTAGACGACGATCTAGTCAATAGACTAGACGACGATCTAGTCAATAGACTAGACGACGATCTAGTCAATAGACTAGACGACGATCTAGTCAATAGACTAGACGACGATCTAGTCAATAGACTAGACGACGATCTAGTCAATAGACTAGACGACGATCTAGTCAATAGACTAGACGACGATCTAGTCAATAGACTAGACGACGATCTAGTCAATAGACTAGACGACGATCTAGTCAATAGACTAGACGACGATCTAGTCAATAGACTAGACGACGATCTAGTCAATAGACTAGACGACGATCTAGTCAATAGACTAGACGACGATCTAGTCAATAGACTAGACGACGATCTAGTCAATAGACTAGACGACGATCTAGTCAATAGACTAGACGACGATCTAGTCAATAGACTAGACGACGATCTAGTCAATAGACTAGACGACGATCTAGTCAATAGACTAGACGACGATCTAGTCAATAGACTAGACGACGATCTAGTCAATAGACTAGACGACGATCTAGTCAATAGACTAGACGACGATCTAGTCAATAGACTAGACGACGATCTAGTCAATAGACTAGACGACGATCTAGTCAATAGACTAGACGACGATCTAGTCAATAGACTAGACGACGATCTAGTCAATAGACTAGACGACGATCTAGTCAATAGACTAGACGACGATCTAGTCAATAGACTAGACGACGATCTAGTCAATAGACTAGACGACGATCTAGTCAATAGACTAGACGACGATCTAGTCAATAGACTAGACGACGATCTAGTCAATAGACTAGACGACGATCTAGTCAATAGACTAGACGACGATCTAGTCAATAGACTAGACGACGATCTAGTCAATAGACTAGACGACGATCTAGTCAATAGACTAGACGACGATCTAGTCAATAGACTAGACGACGATCTAGTCAATAGACTAGACGACGATCTAGTCAATAGACTAGACGACGATCTAGTCAATAGACTAGACGACGTCCAATCTAGTCAGATAGACTAGGACGATCTAGTCATAGACTAGCGACGATCTAGTCAATAGACTAGACGACGATCTAGTCAATAGACTAGACGACGATCTAGTCAATAGACTAGACGACGATCTAGTCAATAGACTAGACGACGATCTAGTCAATAGACTAGACGACGATCTAGTCAATAGACTAGACGACGATCTAGTCAATAGACTAGACGACGATCTAGTCAATAGACTAGACGACGATCTAGTCAATAGACCTAGAACGACTAGTCAATTAGACTAGTGACGATCTGTCAAGACTAGACGACGATCTAGTCAATAGACTAGACGACGATCTAGTCAATAGACTAGACGACGATCTAGTCAATAGACTAGACGACGATCTAGTCAATAGACTAGACGACGATCTAGTCAATAGACTAGACGACGATCTAGTCAATAGACTAGACGACGATCTAGTCAATAGACTAGACGACGATCTAGTCAATAGACTAGACGACGATCTAGTCAATAGACTAGACGACGATCTAGTCAATAGACTAGACGACGATCTAGTCAATAGACTAGACGACGATCTAGTCAATAGACTAGACGACGATCTAGTCAATAGACTAGACGACGATCTAGTCAATAGACTAGACGACGATCTAGTCAATAGACTAGACGACGATCTAGTCAATAGACTAGACGACGATCTAGTCAATAGACTAGACGACGATCTAGTCAATAGACTAGACGACGATCTAGTCAATAGACTAGACGACGATCTAGTCAATAGACTAGACGACGATCTAGTCAATAGACTAGACGACGATCTAGTCAATAGACTAGACGACGATCTAGTCAATAGACTAGACGACGATCTAGTCAATAGACTAGACGACGATCTAGTCAATAGACTAGACGACGATCTAGTCAATAGACTAGACGACGATCTAGTCAATAGACTAGACGACGATCTAGTCAATAGACTAGACGACGATCTAGTCAATAGACTAGACGACGATCTAGTCAATAGACTAGACGACGATCTAGTCAATAGACTAGACCGACGATCTAGTCAATAGACTAGACGACGATCTAGTCAATAGACTAGACGACGATCTAGTCAATAGACTAGACGACGATCTAGTCAATAGACTAGACGACGATCTAGTCAATAGACTAGACGACGATCTAGTCAATAGACTAGACGACGATCTAGTCAATAGACTAGACGACGATCTAGTCAATAGACTAGACGACGATCTAGTCAATAGACTAGACGACGATCTAGTCAATAGACTAGACGACGATCTAGTCAATAGACTAGACGACGATCTAGTCAATAGACTAGACGACGATCTAGTCAATAGACTAGACGACGATCTAGTCAATAGACTAGACGACGATCTAGTCAATAGACTAGACGACGATCTAGTCAATAGACTAGACGACGATCTAGTCAATAGACTAGACGACGATCTAGTCAATAGACTAGACGACGATCTAGTCAATAGACTAGACGACGATCTAGTCAATAGACTAGACGACGATCTAGTCAATAGACTAGACGACGATCTAGTCAATAGACTAGACGACGATCTAGTCAATAGACTAGACGACGATCTAGTCAATAGACTAGACGACGATCTAGTCAATAGACTAGACGACGATCTAGTCAATAGACTAGACGACGATCTAGTCAATAGACTAGACGACGATCTAGTCAATAGACTAGACGACGATCTAGTCAATAGACTAGACGACGATCTAGTCAATAGACTAGACGACGATCTAGTCAATAGACTAGACGACGATCTAGTCAATAGACTAGACGACGATCTAGTCAATAGACTAGACGACGATCTAGTCAATAGACTAGACGACGATCTAGTCAATAGACTAGACGACGATCTAGTCAATAGACTAGACGACGATCTAGTCAATAGACTAGACGACGATCTAGTCAATAGACTAGACGACGATCTAGTCAATAGACTAGACGACGATCTAGTCAAACTAACGACGATCTAGTCAAGTCAATAGACTAGACGATGATCTAATCAATAGACTAGACGATGATCTAGTCAATAGACTAGACGAAAATCTCTAGTCAATAGACTAGACGAAAATCTCTAGTCAATAGACTAGACGATGATCTCTAGTCAATAGACTATGATCTCTAGTCAATAGAATAGATGATGATCTTGGCAATAGACTGGACGATGATCTCTAGTCAATAGACTATGATCTCTAGTCAATAGACTATGATCTCTAGTCAATAGACTATGATCTCTAGTCAATAGAATAGATGATGATCTTGGCAATAGACTGGACGATGATCTCTAGTCAATAGACTAGACGATGATCTCTAGTCAATAGACTAGACGATGATCTCTAGTCAATAGACTAGACGATGATCTCTAGTCAATAGACTAGACGATGATCTCTAGTCAATAGACTAGACGATGATGTAGTCAATAGACTAGACGATGATCTAGTCAATAGTCAATAGACTAGACGATGATCTAATCAATAGACTAGACGATGATCTAGTCAATAGACTAGACGAAAATCTCTAGTCAATAGACTAGACGACGATCTAGTCAATAGACTAGACGACGATATAGTCAATAGACTAGACGATGATCTAATCAATAGACTAGACGATGATCTAGTTAATAGACTAGACGATGATCTTATCAATAGACTAGACGATGATCTAGTCAATAGACTAGACGATGATGTAGTCAATAGACTAAACGACGATCTAGTCAATGGACTAGACGATGATCTCTAGTCAATAAACTAGACGATGATCTCTAGTCAATAGACTATGATCTCTAGTCAATAGAATAGATGATGATCTCTAGTCAATAGACTAGACGATGATCTCTAGTCAATAGACTAGACGATGATCTCTAGTCAATAGACTAGACGATGATCTCTAGTCAATAGAATAGATGATGATCTTGGCAATAGACTGGACGATGATCTCTAGTCAATAGATTACACGATGATCTCTAGTCAATAGACTAGACGATGATCTCTAGTCAATAGACTAGACGATGATCTCTAGTCAATAGACTAGACGATGATCTCTAGTCAATAGACTAGACGATGATCTCTAGTCAATAGACTAGACGATGATCTCTAGTCAATAGACTAGACGATGATCTCTAGTCAATAGACTAGACGATGATCTCTAGTCAATAGGCTAGACGATGATCTCTAGTCAATAGACTAGACGATGATCTCTAGTCAATAGACTAGACGATGATCTCTAGTCAATAGACTAGACGATGATCTCTAGTCAATAGACTAGACGATGATCTCTAGTCAATAGACTAGACGATGATCTCTAGTCAATAGACTAGACGATGATCTCTAGTCAATAGACTAGACGATGATCTCTAGTCAATAGACTAGACGATGATCTCTAGTCAATAGACTAGACGATGATCTCTAGTCAATAGACTATGATCTCTAGTCAATAGAATAGATGATGATCTTGGCAATAGACTGGACGATGATCTCTAGTCAATAGACTAGACGATGATCTCTAGTCAATAGACTAGACGATGATCTCTAGTCAATAGACTAGACGATGATCTCTAGTCAATAGACTAGACGATGATCTCTAGTCAATAGACTAGACGATGATCTCTAGTCAATAGACTAGACGATGATCTCTAGTCAATAGACTAGACGATGATCTCTAGTCAATAGACTAGACGATGATCTCTAGTCAATAGACTAGACGATGATCTCTAGTCAATAGACTAGACGATGATCTCTAGTCAATAGACTAGACGATGATCTCTAGTCAATAGACTAGACGATGATCTCTAGTCAATAGACTAGACGATGATCTCTAGTCAATAGACTAGACGATGATCTCTAGTCAATAGACTAGACGATGATCTCTAGTCAATAGACTAGACGATGATCTCTAGTCAATAGACTAGACGATGATCTCTAGTCAATAGACTAGACGATGATCTCTAGTCAATAGACTAGACGATGATCTCTAGTCAATAGACTAGACGATGATCTCTAGTCAATAGGACTAGACGATGATCTCTAGTCAATAGACTAGACGATGATCTCTAGTCAATAGACTAGACGATGATCTCTAGTCAATAGACTAGACGATGATCTCTAGTCAATAGACTAGACGATGATCTCTAGTCAATAGACTAGACGATGATCTCTAGTCAATAGACTAGACGATGATCTCTAGTCAATAGACTAGACGATGATCTCTAGTCAATAGACTAGACGATGATCTCTAGTCAATAGACTAGACGATGATCTCTAGTCAATAGACTAGACGATGATCTCTAGTCAATAGACTAGACGATGATCTCTAGTCAATAGACTAGACGACGATCTCTAGTCAATAGACTAGACGATGATCTCTAGTCAATAGACTAGACGATGATCTCTAGTCAATAGACTAGACGATGATCTCTAGTCAATAGACTAGACGATGATCTCTAGTCAATAGACTAGACGATGATCTCTAGTCAATAGACTAGACGATGATCTCTAGTCAATAGACTAGACGATGATCTCTAGTCAATAGACTAGACGATGATCTCTAGTCAATAGACTAGACGATGATCTCTAGTCAATAGACTAGACGACGATCTCTAGTCAATAGACTAGACGATGATCTCTAGTCAATAGACTATGATCTCTAGTCAATAGACTAGACGACTAGACGTCTAGTCAATAGAATAGATGATGATCTTGGCAATAGACTGGACGATGATCTCTAGTCAATAGACTAGACGACCATAATCTAGACAATAGATTAGATGACAATGATCTAGACAATAGACTAGACGATGATAGACTAATGATAGATGACCATGACCTGGCCAATAGACCAAATGTTAATCTCTTTAATAGACTTGAGATTTATCTATTCGATGGGCTAAGCTATTTTTATTATGATAGCAGATCCAATAAATTTGTTTAAGTATATAATTCAAATTATACTTTGAGTACTTCACCACTCGCATTTAATATAGATATGACGATGATGACGTTAATAATGATGATGTGTGTAAAAGTAATATATAGTTTTGTATTCAACGATGCATAACTTTGAAAGTTCTCCAAATTTCAAATTATGTATCATAACTGGATGATATCTGTATTGTTATAGACCGCTATTGTCTAGCTGTCCGTCTGTCCATCTGTTATATAAACTTATAGTTAGTGTTGTTGTGGCTCTTATGCAAAAATGCTTTCATACTTCATGCATAATAATTGGTTTATTAAAAGTGTTTATTATTACACTAGACAACAGAAAATAATAGAATTAAAAAATAGGAAAATTATTTGTTTCATTTTAAAATTAATTAGAAACAAAAATTATAGTTGTTTTTCCTCTATGACATACAAAATGTGTGATAAAGATGTATGTAATTAAAGGATTAACTATTGGAGATATCTCTCTACTATTCATGGGGGATTTCTTTGTAGTTTAGTTTTATTAAATCGCACATGTCGTCATATTACATTTTACTTATTAACGAAATGAAAAACAAAAAAAACACTTGTGTAAATTTTTTAATAAAATAATTTTAAATATTTAAAAGCGTTTTAAACTTTAAAAATATTTCTCACTTTAAAACGGGTTAATTTTTATTTCACTACTTTATTTTCGCTTTTTAAATAAATGTCACTTCATATTATGATCACTCAAAATGTGTGGAAGAAGGCACCTTGGAAAATGTATATTTATGACGTAAGACGAATGGACTGGATGGTAAATGATTAGTTTTATGGTTGTGATGGTGTTTGCCAAAGTCACATTAAATGAATAAAAAAAAAGATGAATTACAACATGTCAGTCAGTTGGTGGTACGAAATAACTTTACACACCATTAATTTATTAATAATAATTATGTGTGCAACCATAATCATTAGTTACTTATTAACTTAAGCGAGAAAGATAATACAAATTAGTTTGACCTTTTTGGTTATGGAACATTTTTCAAATTTAATTACTTTATAAAATCTGACGTGAAAATTGTTACTGATGGGCTCGTGGGAATTTTTGAACTACAAGGAAATGGAACCAATAATGGAATTTTGAAGATCTTGTCAACTGAAAAAGCAATGATCCAGTCCTATAGTCGGCTAATAAGGTTATATTCAGCAGACGAGATGATACTCTTGTCAATAATTCTCTAGTCAATAGACGTGATGGTGATCATCAAAGGATATAATGACATGATGGTCTAGTTAACAGACGATTTCATGATCCAGTCAACAAATAAGATTATGATCTAGTCATTAGGCGAGATAGTTAACATGTTATGAATAGACAAGTTGGTTACAAACGACGTTGTGGTTTTGCCATTAGACAAGATTGTGATCTTGTCATTAGACGAGATTAAAATTAAATCACTAAATGAGATTATAATTAAATCACTAAACGAGATGATGATCTAATCATTAGACAAGATGACGATCCAGACATTAGACGTGATGATGATATACTCATAAGATGAAATTATTATGATCAGTTCGATAATAAAAATTATCTAGTCGATAGACTAGATAATAAACTAGTCGATAGATCAGAAAATTAACTAGTCGATAGACTACAAAATGCAGTCAAGAGACTAGAGAGTTAATTAGTTGATAGACTAGGAAACAATCTAGTCGATAAAGCAGATAATAATCTAACTGATTGAACAGATAATGCAAATACAGATAATGCTTTAGTGTAAAGACTTTATTGATCTAGTGTATAGACTAAACAATGATTGATGGACTAAATAATAATCTAGTTGATGGACTAGACATAGATCTAGTCGAAATACTACAAAATGATCTTGTCAATATAATAATCTAGTCTAGATAAAGATCTAGTAAACAGACTAGATAAAAATCTAGTCAATAAACTAGAGAATGATCTAGTCGATAGACTACAAAATGAACCAGTTGATATACAAGATAATTGTCTAGTCATTGATCTATTCGATAGACTAAAGAATAAAAAGTCAATAGACTAAATAATGATCCAATCGATAGACTATGAAATGATCTAATCAGTAGACTATATAATGGTGTATTAGATCCATTAAATGATGATCTTCTCGACTGGCTAAATAATGATCTGGTCGATAGACTAAATAAGAATATATACAATAGACTCAATAATAACATGATGATCCAGTCGATGGATTAGATGATGATGTGGTCCTCTCTATGGACTAAGTAATATTCTAGTCGAAAGAATAAATTATGATCTAGTCGATAGACTACATAATGATTTCGTCAATAAACTAAAGAAATTCTTATGGTGGACTTAATAATGTTCTATTCCCTATAACTAACGATGATTTTAACCAGATGAGAACTTTTGGGTCATTTTGACCTCGATATCATTCAATGTATCTATTAAGCTTTATTGTTTAAACTTCATATACAATTGTTGTATTTTTTCAATCTAAATTGTATTTTTTTCAATTGACATTTTCAATTAATTAAAACTTCAGACTGTTGGACATATTTTAATTGAATTTATCGAGATTCCACTTAAACGAACGAGGCAAAACAATGAATTGGACAACATGAATATTAAATAAATCAATGAGATTTGCAGAAAACATACTGAATTAAAACTCTGAAACCAAATAAAAAAATGTTTAATCTCTTGAATCACTAAAAATATGTAATAAATTCTGAAATATTTCAGAGATTATAATTTCTAAAATTTAATCTCCCAAAACATTTTAATTTAAAATTTTATCTCTTTTTTTGAAAAAAAACACTCGTTGCAAACATTTGAAAATAAAAATTGAAGAAAATTTACAAAAATTTATTTCCTGTAATGAACTTCACTTTATTCACATTAATGACAAAGAAAAAAACTCTGGGGTTTTATTTTGGATTATTTTGAAAGCACATGGTGTGACGTATTAAAATTTATATACAATTTTTTGGTCATACATACAAATAAAAATCCCAAAATAACGAAATATATAGGAACACACATATGCAGAGGCATATAATGGAGTTTTGGGCCGCCTTTCACCCGTTACAAAATTTAATTGTACACGAAAAATGAGAGAAAAAATGTAGACAGACATTCCGAAAAAAACCTAAACCAAGAAACGGAACGTATTTTTTCTATCTCTGCTTTAAGCCAAAATGACAAAAAACAACAAACAAAAACAAAAATAACAAGTTAGAATGTTATAGTCGGTTAAGACCGACTATTTAATACTCTACACCATAATGTAGATTATAAGTGGTAGTTACGAAAAAGTAATTAACGACCCTCGTATGATATTATTCTCTGCATTATTCTTAGGTATGCAGAAATTATTACATTAATGTGAAATTTTTCGTTTGTAAATGAATTTTGGTGATCAATGGGAGCTACAAAATGGTGGACCGACTCTTGTATAACTTAGTACACCGATTTTGTTTGTATTTATTATAATTTGACAAAATATTATAACAATACCAACGTATATGTGAGATTTATGCCCTTCAGAGTGATATTTGAAAGTGGCCTTAAATGGGACCTATGAAATGAACCGACTATCATAGGACATATTAATGTAAAATTTCGTTAAAATCGCTTTTAATTAAGGATTTTTATTGGCTTAAAACTTTATTTCGGGAGGATATTTGTATGGGAGGTAACTGAGTTTTGAAAAAATTTCAACAGGCTTCGTTCTTGAACCAAAATAATATGTACCATATGTCATCAAGATATCTAAAAAATTGCCAGCCAGAAGAACAGAAAGACAGGTGGACAGTTCTTAGTTAAATTGACTCAGAAAGTAATTCCGAGTCGAACGTTATACGTAACAATGAATGCAATGTAATTTATTCAGTGTGTTACAAACATTAGCAAAAACGCATAATACCCCCACCAAATACGTTGATGTAGGGTATAAAAAGTAATGATAATAAAATAAAACACTTTTGCATTAATTTCATTATTTTGTTAAAAAAAAAAAATAAAATAAATTTTTTTCTGTTGACCAAATTTTCAAAAATACAAACAGAAGCATAAACAATAAAATAAAAACCCCAACAATAAAAAGACCCAAAACATAAAACGCCAAATGTATGAATTGAATGTACATTCAAAAATAAATATGTTAGAAGTTATATACAAACACATCAACATACATCTAACTATATATATTTATGTGCCATGTTAATAAGAGGCACGAATTAGATTTGAAAAAAAATCAGTTAAAAAAAATTAATCACGTTCCATTTGACGCTGGTGAATGGCTTTTGTGGTGTTGTTGCTGCTGCTGTTGCACCATCACCTCTTCCACTTCTCCATGATTCATTTATATGTTTCTGATGTGGAGTTTATTGTCTCTTATTATTTGTAAGTCCAAACTGACAAAAACATAAATGCTTTCAGAGACAAGAAATAAAAATTTTATGTTTTGGTCGGGCCCTCCTCTTGTTGGAACCATATTTGTAAAAGCTCTTGTATTTGCGAATTAAAAACTCTGCACAGAAAAATAACATTAATTTAGATTTTAGCCCATTTGATTGTTTGTATAAAAAATAATATAGAAATTGGAATTTTTCTCACATGTGTTTGCTGTAATAATATTTATCTTATATTTATTGTTAGGAGGAGTGATACGAAAAGTTAGTTAAGACTTAAATAGAATATATAATATGTTAAGATTAACACAATATAGATTCTACTCTAAAGACAAGACCATTATCTAGTATAAACACAACATCATTATCTAGACAAGACAAGATCGTTATCCAGTCTAAAGACAAGATCGTTATCCAGTCTACAGACAAGATCGTTATCTAATCTACAGACAAGATCGTTATCTAGTCTACAGACAAGATCGTTATCTAATCTACAGACAAGATCGTTATCTAGTCTACAGACAAGATCGTTATCTAGTCTACAGACAAGATCGTTATCTAATCTACAGACAAGATCGTTATCTAGTCTACAGACAAGATCGTTATCTACTCTACAGACAAGATCGTTATCTACTCTACAGACAAGATCGTTATCTACTCTACAGACAAGATCGTTATCTAGTCTACAGACAAGATCATTATCTAGTCTACAGACAAGATCATTATCTAGTCTACAGACAAGATCATTATCTAGTCTACAGACAAGATCATTATCTAGTCTACAGACAAGATCATTATCTAGTCTACAGACAAGATCATTATCTAGTCTACAGACAAGATCATTATCTAGTCTACAGACAAGATCATTATCTAGTCTACAGACAAGATCATTATCTAGTCTACAGACAAGATCATTATCTAGTCTACAGACAAGATCATTATCTAGTCTACAGACAAGATCATTATCTAGTCTACAGACAAGATCATTATCTAGTCTACAGACAAGATCATTATCTAGTCTACAGACAAGATCATTATCTAGTCTACAGACAAGATCATTATCTAGTCTACAGACAAGATCATTATCTAGTCTACAGACAAGATCATTATCTAATCATTATCTAATCTAAAGACAAGATCTAATACTATACTGTCAAGAAACTAAACTATATTATAATCCAGAAAGTGTACTATTATATAGTCCAGAAATTATCTACAAATTGTTTTATATAGTCCAGAAAATGGACTATTATATAGTCCAGAAACTAAATTATTATATAGTCCAGGATAGCATTAAATAGTTCAGAAACTAGACTATTACATACTCCAGAAACCAAACTTTTCTATTTACCCCCTCCTTATCCAAATTGATGAAGTAAAAATTTATCTATTGTTTAACTCAATCATCAATAACTAACAGCAACATCATTTAAAAATCATTATTATCTTCGTTAGTTATCATGATTATGTGTCATGTGGTGCTGTGGTCTCTACGATATAATCACTTTATAATAACAACGATAAATGCTCAGGTCTGCGTACAGCACCAGCAGAAACTGCATTGAGTGAACGTTATAGCAACAGCAGTGGCAACATGAAGCAGCACCTTTCGATTATTACAATTTCTATTGTTGATATGATTTTTCGTTATTGTTTACAATTATTACAATTTAAACGCAACAATTCGTTCCAAAATAACGTTTTCACTTTATTGTGGTTGAATGGTGAAATTTATAAAACGAAAATTTTTAATTAAATCTTTAAATTGTAATAAATGGCCAAAACAGAATTGTGAACTTTAATTATTTGAAAGATAAAATCGATTTAATATAAAATGAAAATAATTTCTAAAGACAACATGTGGTTGGGATTTTGTGGAAACAGTTTTAATTGAGGAAGAGGGAGGCAGTAATAATTGGTTGCGGGTTAAGATATTTAATGGAATTTATAAATACCTTTTAATGTCTATAATGTGTTACCATTTCAAAATTCTTACCTAAAAATAGAAAAAGAAGGAAAATTATAATTATTAAAATGTTTTAATTATTTAATGTTATTCACGCCCTAAATGTACTTATTTTTTGCTACTAAAAATTCGAATTTTTTACATAAAACATGAATAATTAAATAACGGTTTATTAACATAATTTATGCAATTAACAAATATTGATTATAAATAATTATTAATTTATTTAAATGAAAATTAAATGACACTTTATTCAACTAAAAAAAAATAATGCAAAAATTTATATTCAAGAGATTATTTACACCACAGAATAAACCCAGATTATCAACTCCTTTAATTGCTCAGCAAATAAAATCACTCTCTTTATGCTTATAAGTCATTAGAAAATTTCGAATATTTTAGATATAATTAACAGTTGATTGTTTTATTTAAAGAGTCGTCATTCTATTCACTTTTCTATTACATACATTCGTAAATTCACTTAATTAATGTTATTTTACACATAATTTATCATTTATGATGAATTTGTCTTTGTGTCAAAAGCCAATTAATTAAAATTTAAATGAAAATATATAAAAATAAAAAAATAAACGAAACATAAAAATAAATTAACCATAAACATGTTTAACAGCATCACTACCAATTATTCAAATTAAATACAAAATAGCGAACAAAAATTTAAAAGATAAGACAGATAAGGCCCATAGAAGTTAAACTAAACTTGCATAAAATTTAATTTTATCAAAAATTTTTAAAGTAAAAATGTGATTTTTTTAGTGAAGATGTAATTTTAGTGAAAATGTGAATTTTTACAAAAATATGAGATTTAGTGAAAAATGTGAATATTTAGAGAAAATGTGAATTTTTAGCGAAAATATTAATTTTTAGTGAAAATTTAAATTTTAAATGAAAATTTAAATTTTAAATGAAAATTTAAACTTTAAGTAAAAATGTAAATTTTTAGCGAAATTTGAATTTTTGGTGAAAATGTGAATTTTTAGGGAAAATGTGAATTTTTTATGAAAATGTGAAATTTTATTGAAAATGTGAAATTTTATTGAAAATGTGAATTTTTAGTGAAATTGTGAATTTTTAGTGAAATTGTGAATTTTTAGTGAAATTGTGAATTTTTAGAGAAAATATGAATTTTTAGTGAAAATATGAGTTTTTAGTGAAAATATGAATTTTAGTGAAAATATGAATTTTTAGTAAAAATATGAATTTTTAGTGAAAATATGAATTTTTATTGAAAATGTAAATTTTTATTAAAAATGTGAATTTTTTATGAAAATGTGAAATTTTATTGAAAATGTGAATTTTTATTGAAAATGTGAATTTTTATTAAAAATTTGAATTTTAAGTGAAAATGTGAATTGTTATTAAAAATGTGAATTTTTAGTGAAAATTTAAATTTTTATTAAAAATGTGAATTTTTATTGAAAATTTGAATTTTTATTGAAAATGTGAATTTTTATTGAAAATTTGAATTTTTATTGAAAATGTGAATTTTTATTGAAAATGTGAATTTTTATTAAAAATATGAATTTTTAGTGAAAATGTGAAAATTTAGTTAAAATATAAAATGTTTGTTAAAATGTTAATTTTCTAGTAAATGCGGAAATATTTCAGGAGTTCCCATTTTTTCAGAATAGGAGTATTTTTCAGTAGATGCGAATTCTATAGTGAATATGAAGACTTTTAGAAGAAAGCGCGATTTTTCTAGTGAAAATATATATTTTAGTGAAAATTTGAATTTTTAGTGAGAATTTTTATTTCTGGTGACATTAATTATTTTGCAAAAATTATTAATTTCACCAGAAATTGTCCAAAGACAAGAATTTATTTCAGTCTAACGAAAATATCTAAATCTAACTGGAATTCAAGATTTTTATCTGATCTAAGAACTCGATCTTAATCCAGTCTCCAGAAAAAGACATTATCTAGTCTAAAGACAGTATCACTATCTGGTTTAAAGATAAATCATTATCCAAGGTCACTATCTGGTCTAAAGACTAAACCTTCATTCGTCTTTAGACTAGATAATGATAATTACAAGATCACTTTCGTTATTTAGTCTCAAGAAAGGAATATTATCTAGTCTAGGCACAAGATCTTAATCTAGTTTTAAAAAATAGTCCAAAGATAATATTATTATCAAGTAAAAAGACAAGCTACATTATCTGGTCTAATAACAAGTTCATTATCTAGTCTAAAGAAAAGATCATTATCTAGTCTGAAAGCAAAATCAGTGTCTAATCTTTCGACTAGAAAATTGCCTAATCGACCCATAGTACAAGTTAACCAAATCCGTGTTGAAATAATACAAAATATATCGAAATGTATTTTTTAGAACATTAATTCATTATTGAAATCACTTTCATTAAAAAAATCTGTGTTTCGAATAATTTTAAATATTCACTAAAACCAGATTTGATCTGTTCAACACATTAATAATAATAAATAGAAATCATCTCATTATAATTATAACAAAAAATAATTTTATAACAAACTGACACAACAACAAAAAACCATGAGATTTTTAATTTAAAATCTGACTGAATCGACAAAAAAAACAGCCGAAATTTGTGTAAAAACATTTGCAGCCAAATAAAATAATTTTTATCATCTCTAGATTTCATTAGAATACAAAAACAATAAATTAAAACGAATAATTATAATCGCTGCAGATACTCGAGTTTATTGAAAAATAATTCTCACATTAAAAAAAAAAAATATTTCAATATTTTAACAGGTAAATAAAACACACTCACACGCACACACACACACACATTTAGCACATTATCCTCCAATTCAGATTATTTTTGTTTTATGAGGTTTTTGCAAGGTCTCCCTCTCTCTCTGTCTCTGTCTCTGTCTCTTAATTAGCCAGATTTTTTTGGTTGTTATTGTTAATTTGGGCTGCGGCTGGTTTGGATTCTGTTTGTTTTTGTTGTTTTTTTTCTGTGCAGATATTTTATGAATTTTTAATTCGATTGTTTCAATATTATTATTATTGTTGTTGTTCTTGTTGTTATTGGGATTATTTGTTAAAATTCATAGTTTTTGTTATTTTCATTTGTAATCGCAGAGATTTTGCGGTTTTCGGAAGATATAATTTTTGCATTTTTAATAAACATCATTTATTTAATTATTTATTTTGTTGTTTCTTTATAAACATTTAATAATTAAATAAATATTTAATTGAAGGAATTATACAAAAATACCCAGCAAACAATTTTATTTCGAAGTATTTAAAAAAAAGTCAAAATAACTGGTGTATTGAACTAGACGATTGGCCAGATACTGATGTATTCGATGAGTAGATACTTATCTAGTCGATAGAATAGATATTTATTTAGTCGAAAGACAAGATACTAATCAAGACTTGATACTTAACTAGTCGATACGCTAAATACCGATCTATTCAATATATTAGATACTGATCTAAAAGACAGACTAGATACTGCCAGACTGATAGTAATCTAGTCGATTAACAAGATACTTATATCGTAGATAGCTTTCATAATGATCTAGTCAAAAGCCTAGATATTGATCTAGTCTATAGTTTCATATGGATCTAGTCTAGACTAAATTTTCACTAAAAATTCAAATTTTCACTAAAAATTCAAATTTTCACTAAAAATTCAAATTTTCACTAAAAATTCAAATTTTCACTAAAAATTCAAATTTTCACTAAAAATTCAAATTTTCACTAAAAATTCAAATTTTCACTAAAAATTCAAATTTTCACTAAAAATTCAAATTTTCATTAAAAATTCAAATTTTCACTAAAAATTCAAATTTTCACTAAAAATTCAAATTTTCACTAAAAATTCAAATTATCACTAAAAATTCAAATTTTCACTAAAAATTCACATTTTCACTAAAAATTCACATTTTCACTAAAAATTCACATTTTCACTAAAAATTCACATTTTCACTAAAAATTCACATTTTCACTAAAAATTCACATTTTCACTAAAAATTCACATTTTCACTAAAAATTCAAATTTTCACTAAAAATTCACATTTTCACTAAAAATTCACATTTTCACTAAAAATTCACATTTTCACTAAAAATTCACATTTTCACTAAAAATTCAAATTTTCAATAAAAATTCAAATTTTCATAAAAATTCACGTTTTCACTAAAAATTCATATTTTCATAAAAAATTCATATTTTCATAAAAATTCACATTTTCACTAAAAATTCACATTTTCACTAAAAATTCACATTTTCACTAAAAATTCAAATTTCAATAAAAATTAAATTTTTGCAAAAAAATATGATTAAGTAGAAATTTGTAATCGAATACGGTCTATGGGCTAAATTACTGAAATTTTATAAATGAAATAAAAAAATTAATAAAAAAAATCATATTTCAAAAAAAATTAAATTTCCATAAAAAATCCAATTTCCGGTTCACATTATCACAAAAAAATTTACATTTTCATTTAGAACCACATCTTCTCTAAAAATCCATTTTTTTCAAAAATACACATGATCACAAAATATTCACATTTTTACTAAAAATTACATTTGCATTAAATTGTGGGAATCTAAAAAATTTCAGACATTAGACTATAAGAGTAATATAAGTATGGAGCTATTTTGAATGATGCTAATATTTCTATTGATTCATTTATAACCCATTTTCAAAAAAGTGCATTAAAATTACAAACCAAAAAATTTAATTGTTCTCATAAATTTAATGTCGAAAATTCCATAATCTCTACATAATTCTTTAAAAAGATTTATTTAAATATTTAAATATTTAACACATTAAAAAGACAAAAAAATATAAAAAAAAGAAATTTACATTTTGGTTAACATTTAACCATACAAGAACTATAATAAAATACCTGAGTATAATAACGTTACTTTTGCAAAAGGAATTCCCAGAGGCATCTTAAAATTATAGTTTTATATCTTGAGCATCTGCTCCTTAAAAAAAAAATTCCTTTAGAAAGTAACCAACACTCATACGCTCACATAAACACACACAGATACAAACCAACAAACATTTACTTTTTCATTATACTTAAATGCTATAAATTGATTATAAAAATAAAGAGGGAGAGAAAGAGAGAGAGAAAGACAAATGAACAATGTTGCTTTTTTGCATACTTTAAGGGATATTTTATGATAAAATATGCAGCATAATTTAAGGAGCAACTTTAAGAAAAAAATTGTATATTTTATGAAAAAGTTGGAAACTGAAAATTGTAGCCAAAATTAAGATATAAAATAAAAAACTTTGTATATAAAAAATGCATTTAAAGGAAGGAACTTTGATGTTAAAGCAAAAAATTATATTATAATTTTTAAATGTTGCAGCAATTTAGTGTATACTTGGCTAGAGGAAGATACATTTTATGTTATTTGATTTAGAATTTTTAAATTATTTGAATATTAAAAATAAAGTTAAAATTTTCAGGCCATAGTGCATATTCCTTTAAAACTCATTTTTTTCAAAACAGTTTCATAATAATTCTAATTAAAAATTTTTAATTCAAAAATATTTTATTAATTTTTATTATTTTCTTTTTTTATTAAAAATATTTTCTTTGTTTAATGTTGTTGATCGTGACCCTGAATTTTTTTTTAAATTTACCTCTTACAAATGATTCACTTTCGTTTAGTCTTTCTTTCTTTTTTCTTTTTCTTAATATAAGAAGTGAGATCGAAAAATGCTTAACACACATTTTTAAAATTAAAATTTTTAACACAAATATTATTTGATTTATTTCGATCAAACTTGGTCCTACAAAATGTTGATCATGCATTCAAAGGTCTAGACAGCAGACCTTTGAATGCATGATTTCTAATGTTTATAAACAGTACGGGCAGAATCTGTTCATTGAAAGAAAACCTGGTTCAAGTAAATGGAATGATCAACATCATAATTCTAAAGCCAAAAAAATAGAAAGTACTTTTAAAAATGCTCCAAACACATCTGGTAGGAAAGCAGACCGGTTAGATCAGTGCTCGAATTTGATATGAAAAGTTAAAACTAATGCAGGAATAAATTGATACAAGTCTCAAAAGGTTCTGAGAGGAATGTTGCTAAAATATAGAATCAAAAAACTGTGCATGAAAATTCAAGTCAATTTTTCTAAAAAAACGTTCTTGCTACATAATGGATGACGAAATGTATGTTCTGGCAGATTTTTGTAATTTCTTGGTCAACAATTTTAATGAAAGAATGTTGAAGAAAAGTTTAGGAACCAGAATCAGTCAAAGTTGCAGTTGGCGCAAAAGAAGTCAATTATTTGTTAAGACGGGATCCATAAATAACGAAGTTTACATCAAGGAATATTTACAAAAGGGGCTGCTTTCATTCATAAGACTTTAGAAAGTGTCCAGTTATTGTAGACCTGATTTGGCATCCTGTCACTATGTTAAATAAGCCCTTAAGTGTTGAAATAACAATAATATGGTATTTGTACCAAAAGACGCAAATTCTCCAAAGGCCGGTGTAGAGATAATCGGTCTGGTTAAAAGAGAATTGAAACTCAAAAAAGGTGTTCAAAAGTAAAGTAGATTTTAAAAGGATACGGACTAACTGTTCGAGAAAAGTGACAGAAAGCACGTTAATGGAATTTGTTTCCGAAAGAGGTTCTAAATTTCATCACAAGTGATGAAAACTGTAAAAATATATTCTTTTGTAAAATTTAAACTTTCGTTTTTATTATTATATATGTATGTTAAGAATCTCTCGATCTCACTCCTTAATTTACTCAGAAATTAACATTTTTTATAAACTCTATTATTTTCGTCTCTTTTTCGTAATAATTATTAAAAAAAATACATTTTTATTAATAAATGATTTTCTTTATGATTCTCTTTCTTCTCTTTAGAGGTGCTTCTTCATTAACATAAAACAAAAAAACAAAAAAAAACAGTTACTAAGAAAATGGCAACAAATAAATTAAACTAATATTAAAGTTAAAGTTTTTTAATATAAAAATTCAAGCCAAAACAAAATTAAGCTATAAAAATTCATTCATAAACATAGAAAATTAGCTAGAATGACAACTCTCTCACAAAAAAAAAAAAAAAAAAAACTAAATCAGCTGTTAAAGAAACTTCAAAGATTTAAAATAAAACTAACTTATAAGTTAAAATACAGATTTAGAGAGATTTATTAATGAATTGTTTAGCAAACAAAAAGAGTTGACTCTCTTGCTGTACTCTCTATTACAAAAATCTTATGTTTAAATACTCCAACATATTTTCTAATACTGACCAACAAGTCGGAAAGTTATGTCAACGATAAATACAAAGGAAATATTGGCATTTACACAATATCCCAGATTAAAGTCTTTTTTATTCATGTTACTTTGTAATATTTGTAAAAAAATAAGTGTAAACATTGAACACGATCGGGGCAATGTATACTAACAAATTTGTAAATCTCAGACTACTTTTAAACTCAATTTTACAATTACTTAAATGGAGGTCACGACTGCTTGCTCATAAACACCGCCATCTAGATGTTTCTTCAATAGCATGTCATTCTCCCTCTTAATGTTTAAAAATGTTAAATTTAAACTCATATCATATTTCGTAACAGTATTTTAGGACTTTAAAGTTATGGTCTATGGATTTGAATTAGTATGCTTTAATACCCTTCTAATAGTGATACAAAAACGATTATTTGATATATAAATATATCAGTTTTAAAACTCTCGCGATAATAGTTCTCTAGGTATTCCATAATTAAAAATCATGCTGTAGGGCCGATAGAAAAAGATAATTAAGATTATAATGGAGGCTAAATGATTAGATAATTGAAACCACATTCTGTCCGAACACAATCAATTTAAACAAGTTAATTCTTTGGTCCAAAATAACAACATTTTTCTAGTCTCATCAAGATAAACTTACTATTTACAATGTAAACAGTCCGTTTCTCTATTCCTGCAGTCAGTCGGAAGGCAAGAGACTCATACAATGATTTTGCGTTTTTTCTATGTCTTATGAACATCAGCAAATGGCGAAAGTTCACTCAGCTCGGGATACTTACATATATACCAACATAAAGTTGGACAAAGTTTAATCCACTCAGATTTTGGTTAAATCTAAAAATCTTCTTCGTGTAGCAGCTTAACGACAAACTTCACACTTGAAGCAAGGTCAAGAAAATCATGCTGATATATCTCATTTATTAGCAGCATGTCGAGATCCATAACTTTATACCATATCAGTAAGCTTTTCCCAAAATAGGGCGCACTTATTGATTTTTCATCATGGTCATATTCATTTTCACAATCACATGTTTTTTTTTTTTTTTTTTTTGTAATTCCGATTTGGATCTTTATGGAAACACATATCTGGAAAGTTCTTAAGACCTTTTCGATGGAAAAATAAAATTTCTTAAACATGAATTTCAGAAATATCAAGCAAAATTGTACGAGTCCTACAAACATAATTTTAAAATACTTAAAAAATAGATTAATATCTTTCTTAGAAATATGTCTTGTCGCTATAACTTAGACCACATTTTAATGCTGCTTCAGATAACGATCAGGAACTTCTTATGTGCTGAATCCATTAAAAGAGTTAAAAGAGAGAACAAACTTGGATTTCATGAAGGTTTAGATATATAAACCAGCAACTTTAAGAGATTTTAGGCTTAATATTTGTTTAAAGTATATGAAATTGTAGCATAAAATCGCCAATATTAAGACTCTTCCATGATTTAAAATTTTATATCTTCAACATTCCCCCAATTAATGTTTATACATATTAAATCACTTAAAACACACGATTTTCTTTTATTAAAACTACAAAATAAATTTCGTTAACAGTGTTGGCAATTTGATGTCTGACACCAAACGTTTGATGGCGGGCATGAGACCCCAAAACATTCTAAATAAATAAACAAAGAAAGACCACTTGACGAATAATAATCATGTCGAAAAGTTTGACATTTTGTCAGGCTTTTTGTATTCTTATTATTCCGATTTATTCTTAAATTTTCTTTATTTTTTGTCATTTCGCTCTTTTATTCATTATTATGCAGACAAGTGTTTAAGCAAAGTTTGTGCGTTAATGTTTGCAAGAGTTGTGTTTTCTTTTTAGGACAATAATTGAGGTGAAAATTACACAGTGTAATTATACACATGTTTAAATAAATTATGCGAAAATTCATTAAATATTTTATGTTATTTAATGACTGTTAAATACAAATAATATAGAAATTTTGAGAATTAAACGAAATAGACTGTAAAATATACTATAGTATTAACAAAAAAACTAGACTATAATATAGTCTATAACCTAGACTACAGTATAGTCTTTAAACTTAACTAAAGTATAGCATTTTAACTAGACTATAACGGTCTATAAACTAGACTATAGTATTGTCAATAAACTGGACTATAATATCTATAAGTTAGTATATAATATAATGAGGAGTTAGATCGAAAAATTCTTAACATACATATATATTAATAAAAATGAACCCACTAAACTTTTTATTATACCCTACACCATTGGTGGTACTATGTGTTTGTACAGATGTTTGTAACGGTCAGAAAACAACAGTCCTATCACCACTTTTAACTATACCATTCGACTTATAATCACTTCCCGAGTCGATTTAAACATGCCCGTCCGTCCGGCAGGCTGTCCATATAAAGCTTTTTCACAAAGTACAGATCGCAATTCTGATGATAACTTAATGAAATTAGACACGTACTATTATTTTGGCCCAAGCACGATGCCTAATGAAATTGGTTATGATCGGTCCGTTGGGGGAACAAAACTAAGTTCTATTATATTCATTATTTCTTATAGGCCCCATACAACCAACCTTCCAAATATCACTTTGAAACTCATAAATCGCACATATACGTGGGTATTGTAAAAATATTAAGTCAAATAAGCGATAAATATAATCCAAAAGCTCTGTGCGAAATTAAATGAGGATCGGTGGTGTAGGTCATAAGTGATGAAATTTTGAACCTTTTTCGGAAACACTTTCATTAACATTTTTCTAGTGCCTTCTGTCTCTTTTATTGAACAGGTATTTCATTTTTTGTGCTTTTAAATTCTCTTAAAAAGAGCACAATATCTCTCTACTGACTTAAGCTCCGTGTAGTTTAGAGGATTTGCTTCTCTTACTTTTTGGGAATTATTGACTACTGCATTAACAATATAAAATTTATGACCAGGGAGTTGCGAAAAATCTACCAGAACATTTGTTTTGTCATACATTATGCATTAAAACTGGACTTCAATTGGCTTCCGTTCAGCGTTCCTGTCAGGATCTTTCAGTTCATTGTATGTTTTATACTATTTTCCTACCGGATAAGTTGGGAGCTCTTTTGAAAATTCGTTTGGTTTTAGAAACATTATGTGGAACTTTCCATCTACCTTGAACCAGGGCAAGTTCTCACTGTTCTGTTTAATGACATTGGAGACAATTGGAAGGCAGACCTTTGAATGTTTGACCAACTTTTTGTGGGACAAATTTTAATTTTTTGATAATATTTAATATTTTTAATATGCACTTTTTTCTGGACACTAATTTTAATCAGACTGTTTGACATTAAACATAAAAACATGTGTTAAGAATTTTTCGATCCCACTCCTTATAAACTAGACTATCGTAAAGTTATAAACAAAACTATAATATCGTTTATAAACTAAACTATAAAATATTCTATATAGTAGACCATAGTTCATAGACTACTTTAACTGTATATTTGAACCACCCTAATATTTTTAAATATTTTTCAAAACTGCACACATCCGTTGCAACAAAAATAACATGTATCTCACTTACCTTTTCAGTGTTGGTTTGAAAATAATAAACCAAAACAAACATCCAGATAACACTAACAAATACAATCAATTTGACGTTGCGACGCATGATGACGATAATGAATTTTGTTGTTGCTGTTGTTTTGGTTGTTTCTGATGCAGATATTGTTACTGATGACAATGAAATTTTTGTTTTACTACTCTAATGCTGCTACTTAAAAAAGAGACTGATTTCGTTGGAATTTCTATTTTATTTTAGTTGGGATTTTAATTTTATTATTCTTTTTTTAATTATTTTATTTTTGGCAGTTATTTTGTATTATTTATTATTTTTTATACTCAAAAAGCAAATAAAAATTTCATTAACACTTTTATTTTAGATTTTCTAAAAAGAGATGAGAGAGAGAAAGAGAAAAAAGAGAAATATTTGTTAATTTGTTTTAAATTAATTTTTTTTAATAAAAATTTTAAATTAGTTTTTATTTTCTAGTTGAGATTTAAATTAAATGTTTTAGATAAAAATTTTTTGTTTTTGTTTTTGCTTTAATTCCGGTTAAATTTGTTTTTTAAAAAAATTAGAGATAAAAATGGAATTTATTTGATATTTAATACAATTGTTTGCTATAAATTCAAAATAGATTTTAAGGCAATGACCTTTGACCTTTATTATAATTTAAAATTTGCAATACAATTTGTTGTAAATCCTTAAAATTTTTACACTTAAAAAAAACTTTATTGCAGATATGACCTTTGAACTTTATTATAGAAAAATAATAAACTACAGCATAGACTATAAGAGCTTATAAACTATATTGTAGAAAAGTGAATATAGAAGACTAAAAATTAATCTACAATATAGTCTAAATTGGTCGACTATATTGTAGACTAATTTTTAAAGCCATATATAGTCTTAAGTTATACCATATTATAGTCTATATCTGTGAATATCACATTATTTAAAAACTAATTTGACTTAGTTTATTAGTCTATAACATATTCATAAACTAGACTAAATTATAGCTCACAAATTCTTTATATACTACACTATATTGAACTATACAAAATACAAGAATTGAAAATATTATAGTCCACATAAACTTAGTTGCAGTTTATAAACTAAAACTATTCTATAGCATTTCAAAGTGCTTGTATTATAGTCCACAGACTGGGCTGTATTATAATCTATAACATAAGATGACATTGCATAAACCAGATTGTTATAAACTATAAACAAGACCACAGTATAGTCTACAAACTAAACAGTCTATAAACTCGACTATACTACAGTTTATAAACTGGACTTTATTACAATTTTGTTTACAGACTATACTACAGTCTAGTTTATAGTCTATAAACTAGATTATTTTTTTAACAGGGCTATATTATAAACTAGACTTTATCATAGTGAGTTAGACTAAAATATAGTCTATAAACTAAAACATATTATAGTCATAGTATATAAATTAGAATATATTATAGTCTATAAACAAACCTTTATCATAATATATAAACTAGACAAACTATAGCGTATAAACTATACCATATTATAGTTTATTATTTAGACTAAAATTCGACTATACTATAGTTAAAAACTAGACCTTATTACTGTATAAAAATAAAACTATAGTACAGTTTGTACTATACTGTATATGTGAACTATAGTATAATTTTTATTATATTATAGTTCATAAACTAGGCTATATTACAGTCTATAAAACAAACTGCATTATAGTCTATCAACTAGACTATGTTATAATCTATGTAAAATACACTTTAGTCTTTAAACTATAATATTAATGTTTATTAATAAGACTAAAGTTATCTATAAAGTAAAATATGTTAAAAAAACTTGTCTA
Organism: Cochliomyia hominivorax; assembly: GCA_004302925.2. Lineage (NCBI taxonomy): Eukaryota > Metazoa > Arthropoda > Insecta > Diptera > Calliphoridae > Cochliomyia > Cochliomyia hominivorax. Next base: position 22,659,424 of record PYHX02000158.1, read on the forward strand.
TATATCGATTACTTTCTATACTACAGTCTACAAACTAGACTATAAAATGCACTTTATTATAACCCAAATAGACTATATTCTAGCCTGGATTTTTTTCATATTATAGCATATAAATTTTGACTTTAATCGGAATAAATAGTTAAATAAGTACCTCCCTAATAATTAATAAAGTCTAATTTAAACTAAATAAAATATTTAGCATTGACAATCTAACTATTTATCAGCTGTCTACTTGAAGTGATTATATTTTAACAAAAATTTCACTTTCTTCGTATTTTAAAAGATAAAAAGATTTATTTCTACCATTTTCCCTCTCCCTCCTCCCCCTCCAAAAGACTAAAAAACAGAAAGTCAAGTACTTGAGCACAAAAAAAAATTAATATGAAAATAATCAAATAAATTAACTGACAAATTGTATATGAAAAACAATTTATTTAACAAAATGTTGACTACTTTAAGCAGCCCTAAAATAATAAAAATATCAGCATACTTTTAGGGCTGCATAAAATCAGCTGAAAGATTTTATCTGTTTAACAAAAAGTACTTTAAAATCATTGACTTGGGAAAAATGCTAAAATATATTATAATTGAAATTAGGCTACAAATAATACAATTTAACAAGTCTCTTGCTTTGATTTTACCTTTAATTATAGATAATAACATATAAAATTGTTTGTATATAATTTACAAAAGGGATTTAAATTAATGAAAGCTTTAATTAGTAATTAATTTAATTTTCTATTCATTTTAACAAAAAAAAAAGAAAAACATCTCAAATCTTTTTCTTTATATCTGTCAAAGTTAATTTTCATTGATATAAAAAGAAAATCACTTTAATTTTCTCTTGAGTAAAGAAATAAGGAAAAAATCTCTTTTTAATATCTTCTTTGAACGTTTACACGTATAATTTGAGTTGATATCTTTATGTCAAGGATTATTGTACCCTCAACTTACACACCCTCATTCTGTCTATAACGCTAAGAAATAATCATCTGAGACACCATATTATTTCTTGCATCAAATCAAAATTTGAATCGATTTAGCTATGTTGGTCTGTCTGTCAGTCTGTAGTTGGAGTGTTCACATCCACAATAATTGCCAGAGCTCAATGAAATTCGGTCTGAGCATTTATTATAGTTCTAAGAAAAACTGTTTCAGTATATAAAAAATTGTCAATTATAAATCGACACATTAGAAATTTTGCCATAATATATATACTTCATTACCATTCCAACAATTATAAAAATCGGTTGAGTAGGAAAAAAAGTTAAAGCAAAAAATATAAATAATTTTATTATTCATTAAGTTTTCCTGCGTTATATTTAAGAAAAACTTATATACGTCTATGAATGCATGTGCGAGTGTGTACGAGATATAACGTATCTACTTCACACTCATTTTTGGTGGAGGGTATTGAATATCCGGCATAGCCGAATATAGTATTCATACTTATTTGCTTTCAATTCATAGCAAAACATTTCATTAAAACTTAAATTCATTTTTACATAACTCAATTGTACTAAAATTAAAGCATACTCTTAGGAATTTAATTTATTTATAAAATATTGCATACTTTTTGGCTGATAAGCAGAGAAATTCAAAGTTTTATTTCATTTCCTCTTTTTCTTTATTCTTATTCAGGATTAAGACAAAATTTAATCAATCAATCATATTTAGTAAAATATTTTCATAAACATAAAATCTCCAGCGAATTTGAAGACAAAGAGAACATAATTGAGTTTTTGTTTAGTTTTCGCAAAAAATAAAAATAATTTTGCAAAGAATGAAATATTCTTAAAATATCTTATTAGGAAATATAAACAATTTATTGCATTGAATTATTAAGGAGCAAAGAAAGTATTTAGAGTTGAGAGAGGAAGAAGTTGAAAAATGGATTTTTAAGGATTTGACAAATGAAAGCGCTATATAAATTAGGTCATAATATAGATTATATAATCTATAAACTATAGTTTATAAATATAAACTACACTATATTACAGTCTATCAAAATACTATATATAATCAAAAAACTAACCTACATTAGGGTCCAGGTACTAGACTGTATTAAACTCTTTGAACTTGCTGGTCTATGAACAAGAATATATATAATCGTGAACCAAACTACAATACAGCATAAATACACAGAATGATTCCCATATACCCGAAATTAATTTAGGCTATAAAAAATATCAAGAGGATCAGGGGGAGAGGTACCCCCTATACAAAGCAAAGATTGATCATCGAATATCTAAAGAACTATAACAGCAAGAATTTTGAAATTTGGACCCAACCACTTTATCAAGGATCTATTTTACTAGACAAAATGAAGGACGTATAGCATCAGGGGGAAAAGAAGCCTCCATACAATAAAAATGTTGATAATCAAATATCTAAAGAACCACTACACCAAGAATTTTTAAATTTGGTCCCAATAAATTTGTCAAGACAGAATGATCATGGAAAGAATTGTCCCCCATACAATAAAAATTTTGATTATCGAATATCTAAAGAACTGTAACAGCAATAGTTCTCACTTTCTCAAATATAGGACAGGCAGGATCCAGGGGAAAGGTACTTCCATAAAAGCAATTACTAATTATCGAATATCTAAAGAACTGTAAAAGCGAAAGTATTCAAATTGATTCTAATTATATATCTTTATTACTGGCCGAAATGTAGGACGGGTAGGGCCATAGGATGGGGTACCATCCACTTTATAAGGACGGCAAAGTGCACTGAGTCTTAGTTAGTAATCTATAAAACATATTTTTTAATAGTTTTCCAACAAAAAAATTAAATTATAAAAATAAATATGACTCCCTTATTATGGTCTGCTGAATCTTTAATATCCTCCAGTCAATTCCTTGAAATTCAGAGTCAAAGATATTATTTCCTGATTTTATTAAAATCTAATGAACATAAAACTATATTCTAGGTAGTAGTAGTTGAATCTACTATTCCGAATTTGTTTTCTCAAATAATACATCACACATATTTACGCCAAGTCCAAAGTATATTTAAGAGATTTTTGCCTAAATTCTTTTCTGGAAAATGGAGAATTTTTAATCAGCTAATAAGAGCCGATATTCATGAAATTATTATATTTACAATAGTTAAAAAACTTATGCTGAATTCTGGATGGAATTATTCCACACTGAAGAGTGTTTTAAGATTAACTCTCTTTTCCGGGATGGGACCTAATCTTTTGAATGTTTTTAAAACTGCATTACGTTTAACTTTTCGTACCAAATAGTTCGAGGATTTAGCCAACCAGACTGCTTTCCTACCGGTGTGTTGGCAGCTCTTATGAAAATGTTTTTTCTTCTTGACTTTAGAAACATCATTGGACAATTCCTCCTAACTGAATCATTTTTTCTATCAAGGTACTTCTCCCGATACTGTTTAATAATATTGGAAACAGCTTGATGGCAGACCTTTGAATGTTTGACCAACTTTTTGTAGGACCCAGTTGGATGTTGTTAAAAATATTAAATAATTTTAGTGCGCACATTTTTCTGATCACCGACTTTAATCAGATTAAAAATATATATACATTTGTTTGACAAGAAAATGTTTTATAAAGTGTGATTGATGAAAAAAACATGATCAAATAACTCTTGGTTTAAAAGTTTGAAAGACAAACGTGTGTTAATAATTTTTCGATTTCATTCCTGTAAATGAAGTATCTATGAAGACTTATAACTTGAGTATAAATAAGACAATTTGGATTATTATTAGTCTGTAAGGTGGACTATATTAATGATTCCAAAGTAGATCGTGGAAAAGTCTAAAAATAAAACTTTATAAACTTGACTATATTGAAGCCTAAAACTAGAATATAAGACTATATAGATTATAAACAAGACTATATTATAGTCCATTAATAATACCATATTGTAGTCTATAAACCGAACTATATAATAGTGTCCAAACTAGACTATACTATAGTCCAGATTAGAACAAAAATTTTATATGGTCCAATATCAATACAATTTGATGTTCAAATTTGATTTCTGAAAAGTTTTTCTATTTTTAATTTCTCAAGAACTTCAGAAAAATAAATAAATCTCTTAAAAAGAATCATAAAACCTTAAAGAATCCAAATATATTTTTACTTTTTAAATAAATTTATCTAATCTTATCACAATGAAACCAAAGAAAAACAATTTAAGTATATAAAAAATAAAGAAAAAATTAGAAAATAAATACAGAGAAAAAAATTCATTTAGTAAAGTCTATTTACGTGAAAGCGCATCAAATTGTTTACACGCAGAATAATTGTTTTTTTCTTTGTTTTTGTTAATAATTATTTCAATTTTTTATTTCTGTTATTTTTATACGCTCCACCACCACAAGTAGTGAAGAGGTTATATTAAATTTGTCATTACGTGTGTAACGCTAAGTAGGAATCATTTCAGACATCATAATGTATATATATTCTTGTATCAAATCAAAATCTGAGTCGATTTAGCTATGACCATCTGTCTGTTTTACATACTCACCTTTAAATTTGGACTGAGTATTTGTTAAAGTTCTAAGAATTTCCTATCAAAATCGTTTTAGTGTATTAAAGACCGATATTTAATGCAGCCTTTAAATTCAAGTAAAAAACATTCGTAAAACTGTCAACTATAAATCGACACTTTAGAATGAAATTTTGTCATAATATTAAGTGACGTCCAAAACATTCCAAAAGTTATTAAAATCGGTTCAGTAGAAATAAAGTTATAGCAAACAATTTAACTGTTTTTATGACTCATTCCTGTCTTTTATGTAAAAAAACTTTAAATTTTGTAAACGTTTTTGAATGTATGTGCGAAGCATAACGACAGTCACTTGTGGTGGAGGGTATTGAAGATTCGGCTTAGCCGAATATAGCATACTTACTAGTTATACCCTTTACCAACACAAGTGGTGAAGACATTTTATTAACTTGGTCATTCCGTGTGTAACGCTAAGAAGGAATAATTTCAGACCCTATAATGTATATATATATATATATATTCCTGCATCAAATTTAAATATGAATCGGTTTAGCAATGTCCGTCCATCTATCTGGATGTATGTCTGTTTGTTTGGCACGCTCACATTCACAATAATTAACAGAGCTCAGTGAAGTTTGGCCTGAGTATTTGTTTCCTTTTTAAAAAAATGAGAAGTTTCCTTTTTTAAAAATCAGCAAAATCGGTTCTATATATCAAAATATATAGACCGATATTTAAAGCTGTCAATTTGAATAAGATTAGGATGTTGGCAGTATATAAAGTTATATGTACTTCATTATCATTCCAAAAATGATCAAAATCGGTTCAGTGTAGAAAAAGTTAAAGTCGAAAAATTTAATTAATTTTTGACAGTTAAAAAACGTTTATATATTGTATACGTCTGTGAGTATATGTGTGTATGTACGAAACATAACGTATTTACTTCACACGCAATTGTTGTGTAGAGTATTGAAGTTTCGGATTCGACCGAATATAACAGTTTTACTTGTTTCTCTATCATATTTTTTTCAGTTGCGGTAAATAAATTTTGTTGCGTGTAAATGAACAAATGAAATATTGAATTGAAAATGTTTAATTTCAAAATCATGTTCAAGATTCTTGTTCTATATAATTTTGTTTTTGTATATAAATGATGATATTTTGTTCTCTTCTTCTTCTTCTTTTTAATTATTTAAAAAAAATTATTTTGAAAACCAAATAATTTTTAATTACAAATACTGTTGTTGTGTGTTTATGTATTTGTGAAAGTATGTGAGTGTGTGTTTGTGTTTTTTGTATAAATAATATTTCAAGCAATTGAATTTAAAAAAAATAACATTTGTTTATTTTCACAGAACAGAAAAACAAGAACAATTTTTATTATTATTTTTTTTTCAAAATTTTGAATAAGAAATTTTTGCGGATGTTGTGTCCGTTAATAATTAAACGTCAAATAGTTTTAACAAAAAGTGACAGTTTTAAGTGGTATTTGGACTATTTATAATAAGAATAAGGGAATTTTTTAAAAAATAATGTGTTAAGTATTTAAATTAAGTAAACAATTAAGAAAATTAATGAATAATTAGGCAGGAAATAAACTTCAAATTTATATAGTCGAATATATATAGAAGATATTATAGTCTTGTTTATCATTTTTTTGTCTATTTTATAGACTTTACAACAATCTAGTTTATAAAGTAGATGGTGGCCCCCACCATGGTCCTAACCGTCCTACATTTTAGTCAATAAACAAGATCCTTGGGAAAAATATTTGGAACCAATAAAAATACTCCCGCTTTTACAGTTTTTTAAATATTCGATAATTAATATTTTTTTGTACGGAAGTACCTTTCCCCTTGATCCTACCCGTCCTATATTTTGATCGGTAAAATAAATTCTTGAGCAAGTGTATGGGGTCGAACTTGAGAACTTGAGCTTTTATAGTTCTTAAGATATTCGTTAATGAACATTTTCTTTGTATGGGGGACACCTCTCCCCATGATCCTATTTGCCCTTTATTCTGTCCAATAAAACAGTTATTTGAAAAATTTATTGGGACCAAATTAACAAAATCTTAATGTTGTTGTTCTTTAGATATTTGATGATCAAACATTTTTTTGGATGGAGGCTTCCTCTCTCACTGATTCTATCCCTCCTTCATTTTGTCTAGTAAAACAGTTCCTTGAAAAAAGTGGTTGGGACCAAATTCAAAAATTCTCGATGTTATAGTTCTTTAAATATTCTTCCCCTGATAAAATTCGCTCTACATTTTGTCTTGTAAAATAGTTCCTTGATGTAGTGGTTTTTTAAATATTTGATGAACAATTTTCTTTTTATAGGAACGCTACCTCTCTTCCAGATTCTATCTGTCCTTCATCTTGTCTAGTAAAAAGTTATTGGGACCAAATTCGAAACATTTTCGATGAAGTGATTCTTTAAATATTTGATTATCAATATTTCTTTGTATGGGAATAATATCTCCTCCTGATCCGTCCTATATTTTGTCTAGTAAAACAGTTGCTTTAAGAAGTGATTGAAATCAATTTGAAAATTCTCGCTCTTTTATTTCTTTAGATATTCGATAATCAATATTTGCTTTTTATGGAAGAACCTCTCCCTCTGGACCTATTGAAATTCTTTATAGCGTATGTTACTTTCCGGTAAATGGGAGTCATTCTTTGAACATTTCAGCAAAATCGGTCCAATAGTTTAGCTGTCTATAAGTTCCAAATAAACAAACTAACACAGATCCATTTATATATATAGACTATAATAATATTGTTTAGAGACTATAAACAAAGATTTGACTATAATATATTTTATTTATAAACTTTATAGTTAATAAACTTTTGCAAAGTCCTCATTAGAACCAAAAAATATATTCCACCTGATTGAGACTGGCTAATTTTCCTATTTATAGAATAGTTTATAGTCGATACGAAAGACTAGTTTATAGTCTACTTTGTAGGCTATAACATACTTGATATAAAGTCTAGTTTATAGATTATTATAGATTAGTCTATAAACTAGATTATGCAACCGTTTCATATAATCTAGTTTGTAAACTAGATTAAAGAACGTTCATTGACTATACTATGAAATTAGTCCAATTCAAAAACTATATTGCAATCGAGTTGAAAACATTATCTTATAGCCTGTTTTATACAATATTTTTAATACATTACAGTCAAATTTAGACACTATATTAAAGTACAGTTCATCAAGTTTATAGACTGCATTACAATTTAATTAAAAGACTATAATACACTCTTCTTTGTAGACTATATTAAAATCTAATTCATATTGTATATTAATAATCTAGATTTTTTAAATCTATTTCAATAAAATTTATAGACAATAGTTAGGTCTAATTTAAAGACTATATTTGGACTAATTCTTTAATTCTGTCTTGTTTTAAGACTTTATACGAATATGCTTTTGGGTGGATTCTTAACTCTTTTTTGTTTTTGGAGATAATTCTGCAACTTTTGAGCCGTTTGAGATATAGAAAACTGGTCAATTTTTCTAGAGAAATCAATTTTGAGTTGATTTTTAGGAAAATGAATAAATTATTAATAAAATTGGTATCTATGAAAACGTTAGAACATTATGATTCACAATTTGTAAGGAAAATAACGATATTTAATCAAAATTCTATTAAAATATACACAAACTTGTCTCCAATTCAGGAAATTGAAAATGTTTTCAGATTTCCATACCGAAATGCCCAAAATTATAATCCATATAAACCATGTATAAAAATATTACTTCTTCATAGAGGGCGCTCGACATGAAATATTTTTCGGTTGTTTACCTTACATATGTATATAATGATGAGTCCACTTTTGTGATTTGGGAACTTAATAAAATAAATTTTATTTCTAACATTGACCACTTGACGATATGATTTGTGGGCAAATCTCTGCCCAAATCTCTTCCGATGTAACTTCACACACGTTAAGAATTTGTAAAGAATCATGGCACATATATTTTTAAAAATTTTAAGAGCCATATTGGCCCTACTAAGAAAAAAAATGTACGAGATATCATCAAATTACTTCTACTTTTTGGAGACTTATGCACTTTTAAGAAATTTTTTGTAGTGGGTTTACATAGGAGCTACGGTCATTTATGGACGGATCTTCTGGAAAATAGACAAATAAAATTTATTTAAAATATCTACATAACTGTGAGTTTGATGAGCTTTAAACCCCATTCCAGGAGGACATTTGCATGGGAGCTGCCTGAAATATCAGACCAATTTTAATTGGTATCGTGTTGGTGCGAAACTAATTTCAAAATTTCAATGTAGAGTATTCACTGCGTTTTTCATGGACAGCAAACCTAACAGATGGACGTACATTTTTAAAATGACTCAGAAAGTGATTCTGAGTCGAACAGTATAATTAAAGGTGGTTGAAACACTATGTAACATGCATTATACTCCAACCACCTATGATGGTGTAGGGTATTAAAAAACGATTTTTTCTATAAATTTGAATTAACAGAATTCTCTCATATAGAAATCTTTAAAATGAACTAAAATATAACTGGATCGTTTTTTATATATCTTATAGGGTTCGAACTCATTATTATGGATTTTTATTGAAATCGGAAAAATCGTTTATTTTCATTTCGTTTCTTTATTTCTTAATCACTTCATTTTTAAAACAAATCAACCCGGTTGAGGTAAAGTTAAAGTCAAGAGATAATTTCAACCTCTTTGCTGATCTCTTTTGACTTTTTGAATGAGTTAACAAATTCACATGAATACAATTAACATATTCCAGATATCTTTTATTGTCAATATAGAATACACTTGATTTAAAAATTAATACAAAAATGATATCCGATCACTGCCTTTTACAGTTGAGTTCAAAAGTTGAGTTGAGGTGAAAATTTTCATTTTTAATTTGAAGTAACTGATTGAAATGTTTAGAATTAATTTCCAATTCACAAGGTGATTTCAAAATGATTTCCGATCTTGATGAATTTAGAATTTCAATATTTTTTCTTTACAAAAATTTTCAAACTAAACAATTTTTAATGTAAAACTTTTATTTTTTATTTTTTTTTTTTATTTTTTTTTTCAAAAAAATTATTTTCGATCCCTGCTAATGCCAATTGAGTTCTAAATTTATAGTTTTGATAACGTGAATTTTATTCACTTTTTAAAATTTTTCTACAAATATTGAGATTTTAAGTTAAATGTTAAAATATTTAGAACTTTTCTTTCTATTAAAATTGAATTTAAATCGGATTAAATTTTCTCACATTTTTTAATATTTTATTTTGAAATATTTGTTTCATATTTCAAACACTGTATTCACGATTTTTTCAAAATTTTTAAGAATTTCATAAATCTTTTAATTTTTTTTATCGCTTAATTTCAAATTTATTTAAATTAATAATTTTCTATTTCTGTTAAAAAATTATTTTTAAAGAAAATTTATATTTTTTTCATTTTTTCTAAATCTTTGTTTAATTTATTTTCCATTTTATTCGATTAAATAAATCAATATTGAATTTTTATTTCAAAATTTTATGTTTTTTTCAATGCCGCCTACAAATAATTAATTTTTGCCATTTAGTGATTATTTCAATAAATCACTCTTTTAGGCTTTAAAAACAAACAAACAAACACACACACATTTTTTTCAAACACTAATTTATTACAATTAAATTAAAATTCCATTTACCAATTCGAATTATTTCTTTATTTTCTTTAGTATAAAACGCCAATAAATGTAGAAAAATTACCGCTTTAACATTATTTTTTCGTTTTCTTTTTTATTTCAATTTTTATTTAATAAGAAAAAGAAGAAGACGAAGAATAATCCAACCAACATACAACAGTTGCTTGGTCAATTACAAAGCGACTGTTGCTGTTGTCTTCTCTCTCTCTTGGTGCTTTGAAATAAAGTGAATTTCACGCGCGTTTTAAGTGAAAATTATCAAATCATAGAAAAATGCCAATAAATGTGAATTTAATACGAAATTGAAATTTTGTATTTTAAAAACCGAACGACCGTTAAACCGCTCACGACAAATACTAACGTACAAATAGCCAAAAATTTTAACTTTACATATGTTTTATCTGCAGCGAAGTATGCAGTCGCTGTCGCTGTTGCTGCTGCTACTGCTACTGCCACCACTGTTGCTGTTACTTCAACTGTAAATGTTAAATGCCAGCAACAGAGTTGTGCTCAAGCGAAGCGAAAAAAAATAACAAGAAGAAAACAAAAACAAACATTAACCATAACATGCAACAATAATTACAACAACAACAATTTCAAAACCCCCCCTAAAAAAGTATCTCAGTTAACTATTTATCTATAATTTTATAAACCAAAAACAAATTTCATTCATATAAATTTTTGTTTTTGTGCTGTTAATTTTTATTCGTATAAGAGTTTCGCTCTTTTCTCTTTTACTCTCTAAAACATATGCCATCATACTTTCATACATGTTGTGTTATGTTTGATGACAGTTGGTTTAGTTTATTAAAAATGTTTGAATATAATTATTTTCCCTCTGCTTATGCTTATTTATAACCTTTTTATACCCTCCACCACTACAGGTATTGATGAGGGTATATTTACTTTGTCATTCCATGGGTAACTCCAAGAAGAAGCCCATAATTTATATATGTTCTTTCATCAAATCAAAATATGAGTCGTTTTAGCTATGTCTGACGGACGGACAGACATAAAGACGTATATCTGTCTGTCTTTGTCCGCAGTCTATCTGTCCCACTGTTTGTTTATAATTTGGAAGCATTCAGACGCCTAGAATACATGTACGAATTCAATAAAATTTGGACACTTTGTTATTGTTTCCTATTTAAACCAGCTATATCGATTCATCAGAAATAAAATTATAAACCGATATCTGAGGCAACCAAAAAATTCTGAAAAAGAGCGCTTCTAATTTTTTCAAAAAAGTAACTGGATTTATATAAAAACTCAACTATAACATACAATGATATATACTTCATCATCGTACAAAAAGTCATTAAAATTGAATCTTTAGAGAAAAGTTTTAGTCTGAAATATGCAAAATTTTGATACACCCCAAAATATGTGTGTAATGTGGGTCGGAATTTTTAAAATTTTCTTTAATTTTCCATAATTATTTATTCCATTACAGAATAAATCCAAAGATAAAGATTGTGCTGGGCTCAAATTTTGACGTAGCTCCCATATAAAGACTCTTCCCGGAATATGGTCTATAGTTCATAAAACATTCTATTGATTTTCTATCTATCCTGAATTCTAACAATCCTGAATTCATGTTACTAATTTTACCGATATCGCTCTATATTTTGCTATACCTCCCTTTTTCGGAAAATGAGTTTGAGCTTATAAAACACCTAAATAAAGTCTAATTGATTTGAAATGCGTCGCAATAATTCTTTTTCTATATTAAATATATATTTTTATTTTAAACAATATCGTTCTATATGTTGTTGTATCGCCCATACAAGGCCTCTTTTCAGAAAATGGTTTTGAGTGTATTAATCTAGTAGATAAAGACCAATTCAATTATTTTTCTAACTCTTTTGAATATTTATTGTTAATTTGAACAATATGGGTCCCCATTTTGCTGTAGCTGCTATATAACGCCCCTTTTCGGAAAACGGAAGGGACGTTATATGGGTTTATAATTTAATTTAATGAAAATTTCTCACAATTACTTTCCTAATTGTTTTAAATACGTTGTACTTGCTTGGCAAATATCGGTCCATATTTTGCTACAGCTGCCATAAACTTATAGGACTTTTAAAATTAAAACAAATCTTTTGATATTCGGCACCATTATTGCCATCTTAAATATATGTTACAAATTTAATAAATATCGGAGCCTATTTTGGATATAGATCCCATTAAGGGTATTTACCCAGAAAAGGGGTTGAAATTTGATACAATATTTTTAAACTGTCTTTAATAATTTTTTTTGAAAATTATCAAACCATATATGGTTGTTGCTCCTTTATAATCTCACTTCCCCGAATAGTGTTTTAGGCTTACAAGATTCTAAAATCTAAAATTTAGACAACAAGATAAATGTCCTCAATATGCCCATCTCATGTTAGTGGTGGAGGGTATTTAAGATTCGGCACAACCGAATATATCATTCTTATTTGTTATCTTCTATTTTATTATTTTATTATTTGCTTTGACTCTTGTTGTTGTATTTGTTGTTTGTGTGTGTGTGTTATTAACTCGTTTTATGTTTAGATTTATTTTGTTGGTTTGTTTACATTTTTATTTCACCTGAACACGTGCTAAGTTGCAACATTATAATCATGTTTACTTCAAAGTATTGCCAGCCAGTAGCAAAGTGCAATAATTGCGGTTGACTATACACAAAGTGTGTGTGTGTTTTTTTTTGTAATTTTTTTTTTACTTTCATATGATCCTAGAGGCCATATGAAAGCGATATTGTTCCATTCAAAATTTGTTTGTCAAAATAAACAAGTTTTTTTTTTTTTATCGTTAATAAAAAATATTTGAATAAATAGTCTTTCATTTATCCACCACCAAAAGTGGTGAAGAGGGTATATTGTAAACATTTATATATGTATATATAATTTTTACAAAAATCAAAATCTGAGTCGATTCATTATGTCCGTCTGTCTGTTGTTGACAAGCCAACATCCATAAAAATTGACAGAGTTCAATGAAATTAGGTCTTAGTATTCACTATACTCCTGAGAAGTTTCCTATTTAAAACCTGCAAAACCGGTTTAGTTTTATAAAAAATATAGACCGATATCTGATGCAACCTCTCAGTTCGAGCGATCAACATCATTCTATTTGTCTATTACAAGACGTTTAATTGGAATGAAATTTTGTCATAATAATTACTTATGTGAACTTCATTACTCTTCCAAAAATTATCAAAATCGGTTCAGTAGAAAAAAGTTATAGCCAAAAAGGAAACTAATTTTATGATTCAATAAGCGTTGTATATAGTATACCTTTGTGAGTGTATGTGTGTGTATATGTATATCTACGAAACCTAACGTACTAACTTCACACGAATTTGTGGTGGAGGGTATTGAAGATTCGGCATAGCCGAATATTCCATTCTTACTTGTTTTTTACTTGATTTTAGTTATGTGATTGAAGTTATTAAAATATTTAAGAATTAATGAAGGAAGTAGCAAACGTCCAATTTCGGCTGGACTTCTACTAAAACTTTGTGCCCTACATAGGGCACTTAAACTAAAATTACTATTATTCGAAAGTGTTTTTCATGTTTTTTTAACGATGGACACCAATCGTGAACAAAAAGTCTTCCTTTAAATTGTATAACACACCGAAAAGGTTCCACTTTAAAGCCATAGATAAAATGTTCAATCTGTCATTTTAAAAACTACACTGGAGTTTAGCATTTTTTATGTGAATTCCAATACCAATAAATAGGTATTGCCAGATGGCAGGATTCGCTTGGGCGTTTCAGATTTCAACTATTATTATGAAGCAATCTCTAATGAAATGAAATTCCACAAAATTGGTCAGGAGAAAATATTTTTCAAAATTTATTATTTTATATTAAAAAGTAAATTTGGATATAAAAAAATTCGATAGGATCAGGGCAGAAGTACCCGCTAAAAAAATTATTAATTGCAAAATAGTTAAAGATCTATTGAAATAATATTTTGAAAATTATCAAGGAACTATTTTACTGGACCATATTAAGAACGGATATCACAGGAAGAGCTAACCCCCTATACAAATCAAATATTAATTATCAATTATCTATAGAACTCTTGAAGTGAGAGTATTAAGTTTCATCAAGTTTTACGTGAATTAAATCGATTGTAGATAGAGTCAAGAGAAAAATTACCAACGATCAAAGTAAAAGGAATAACTCTCCCCATTTACACCAAATTTTAATTATGGAGATGTACCCTTTTTTCAAAGCAAATAATGGTAATCGAATATCTGAAGAATTAAGTTTTATCTTCCAATTTGTGCAAATCTCCATTGCACATTTTCACAATCACAAACGAAGTAAATTTTTTTCTGTAAGCCGCACCCGGTAAAGATAGTTATCAATAAATTTTGACTGATCATTATAAAAGGTATTTTTAAGAATAATAAAAGTAAATCAATTTGGATATTATTCAGAATAAATTAATATTCTTCTGAAAAAAACGAAGACGAGAAGGCGCCCTAAAACTCTTAAAAGTTATTGATATAAATTTTAATATTTTAAATAAGTTTTACAGAAATTTTTAATTAAACCAAGAAGAAGATTGGTCCACAAAAGGGTCATTAAAGTCCTATATAACAAAAAAACTGTAACCGATTTTACGAGAATCGGACCATAATTTCTTATAGCCCTCTAATAACTGCTATTGCAGAAAAAAACTTCTGAAAGGGCATAAATATCTCATATATATGAGTATATTGATTAATATTTAAGAGTCAAATCAAATTCTACGAGGGTCAGTTCATAGGGTATTATAATATAAATTTTAATATCAAAATTAAAATTTTTTATTAACTTTTTTCTGGAAAAATTGTAAATTTTATTTGAAATTATGGTGAATTTCGCACTTTCATGTGGAAATTGAATTTTTAGTTAAAATTTCAATTTTGAATTTTTGGCAAAAATTCGAATTTTTGAGGAAAATTTCAATATATGAATTTAATTTTGAAGATTTGTATTTTTAATTTTTAGTGAAAATATGAATTTTTAAATTAATTTTTTTGTGAATTTTGGAAATTTTAGTGAAAATATGAAATTAATAAATTTTCTTTGAAAAATTTTCATTAAACTAAAACTCAACTCAAAACTTCTCAATTTCAAAAAAAGTCCACTCGTTCCCAAACTTAATAAGTCCCCAACATTCATAACAAATATCTCCTCTGGCAACACTTTTAAGAGAGAGAGAGAGAGAATACTATTTGCCGTAAACAAAACACTTATACCAAAAACTCTTATACTTATATGAAAAAGATAAATAACAAAAACAATAACAAAACATAAAACAAATACAAACAAAAAGAAAACAACAGAACATGAAAAACAAAAACACATCCTCTTCCGTATAAGGGTTGTTATTGCTTCCCTTGCTTTGGCTCTTTACAATTCTAACTGTCAAAAGTTTCTTTTACTTTTCTTTACGTTTTTTTATTTTTATATTTTTTCTTTTATTTTGTTATTTTTATCGCTGACATTTTTGGCCAGACAAACACTTTTTTCTTAAATTTTTTTAGATTCTTTATACACTTTTTCACAATATTTTGCTAAAAAATAGAAATATTAAGAATTGAAAGCCATTTTGTAAGACTTTTTTTGTTAGGAATTTTGTTAAAAGAACTTTATTTAAGGATTTTGTTCAAATTACACAGCGACACAAACAAAAACACTTGTTTTCTTTTATTTTTGCGTAAAAATTCGATATTGATTTTTTTAATAAAATAAAAATACTAACAATTTTTGCTATAAAGATTTCAAAACCTTTTAAATTTTTTAAAAGGGAGGAGGCACCTTGACACTTTTTGTTGATTTTCATTGGTTTCACTACAAAAAGAACTTTAATTATTTACAATTCGCCATTTCTAAAATTTAATTATTAATTTATTTAATTTTACTATTTTTATTGCTTTTTTAATAATTTTTATTTATTTTAAACTTTAATTTAACAAAAATATAAGTTTTTTTCACTTTAAATTTCTCTTAACTCTAACGCGTGTTTTATTCGCACCGTCAAAATTCAACTGTTTTCTTTTTATTTCGCTATTTTTATCTTCTTCTGTCATTCTTCATGCATTTTTTATGTTTTTGTATCCTTTTTTTGTTATTTGTTATTTTATTTTTGTTGTTGTGGCATAACACCCTTATTTGCAATAGACAGACGGTCTTATAGACTGGCAGCCACACTTGACACTTGAAATGTCAATTTTTAAGTCATGTTAAGAACAACAACAACAACAAAACAAGAACAATATAACGGAAATTGTAGAGAAAGAATAAAAAAATGAGAATTTTTAATAAGAAAAGAGAGTGAAAAAGTTTAGAGCGCATGATTTAGGAAGTGAAGCAAAAAAACACTGAGAGAAATTTTTGCATGTAAAACTCAAAATTAATAATAAAACATATATTTTTTTTTGGAAAATAATTCTATAACTTTTGAAGCGTTAGAAATATTAAAATAAATTTAGACACAATTAAAGCTGAATTGTTTTCGAGTTGATTTGGAGGATTACGGATCCCTAGCAGGTTAGTGAGGGTAGTAAGTGGCGTTCTAAAGTTGACTATCTCGGATATGTTGATTTAAAAATAATCCTCAAAAGACAGATTTATTTCGGTATAAAAATAGACCTTGTATCTCATTTGAAAATAAGCTGTATGTGTATTCGATATCTTAAAGTTTGCGAGGTATTCAATTTTTCTAAATTTTTTAATAGAGTCTAATGGGGCTCCAAATGTTTTTTTTTATTTTGAAAATATGTGACCGTTAGAAAGTTATATTTATTAGAATATTACTTTCTTTGGACCGTTGATCGATTATGATTTATGCTCTTTAAAAACATTTTTTGTAGTGGATTAAATATAATAGAAAATTGATCTTCCTGAAATTTGGTTTGATGATTTTTATAACCTCCAACACCATTTCGGGCGTAACGTCTATAATGAATCATGTATGATTTAGTTAGATTTTAGCTACGATGAAAATATTTTCACGTCCCCATCAATAAACCAATTCTTATAAAATTTGGTCTGGAAATTTATTGTGTCTCCCTTTAGTTAGGTGCATAAAACTGGCAATAACGCTGCAATAGGAAACAAATTTTAGATCGATATCTAACGCAATCTCAAAATGTAGAATAAAAAATTTACTAAAATTTGCAATGAAAACTAAATGGACTTTAACACAATTTATTCATAACATACAGCTGCATGTAGTTCATTATTGTACTAAAGAACATCAAAATCGGTTTAGTATAAAGAAATTTATAGACTAAAATAGCGAAATTTTGATACAAATCGAAATCAGTATGTCATATTTAAAAAAATACTGAAATATTCCAAATACAGTTATAAAAATATATTAAACCAACAAAACATAGATTGTTTTAGGGCCATTATTTGACCTGACACCCACACAAAAGGTTCTTAAAAGAATAGGGTTTTAAGCTTATAAAACTCTTGAAATTAGGCACAGTTATTTTTCAATTTGAACTTAATTAACGTATCTATTTAACAACTATCGGTCTAGTTTTTGATTATAGCTCCCATATAAGGTCCTTTCCCGAAAGCAGTTTTGAGCTTATAAAACTCTTAAATATGAACTTTGTTGAAATTCGTTTCAAGTCCTTTTTCGGAAAATGCTAATAAAATTACTAAATTTAGATTTATAAATTTATATAAATGTGGCCCCTTAAATTCCTCTCCTTGATCTTATTTGTTTTTTAATAAAGTTGGACATTAAAGACTTTTTCTTGATACCAACACACAATTTGTCTAAATCTTAGTGAAATTTTACATGTTTAGAG
Organism: Cochliomyia hominivorax; assembly: GCA_004302925.2. NCBI lineage: Eukaryota > Metazoa > Arthropoda > Insecta > Diptera > Calliphoridae > Cochliomyia > Cochliomyia hominivorax. Next base: position 22,677,425 of record PYHX02000158.1, read on the forward strand.
TTAAAGTGTTTCAGATGCATTGTCGGTGACCCTCTAAAGTTTGCCACCTCTTGTATGTTAAAATGAAAAATAATTAAATTTTACTAAAGGAGCCCTAATTTGGACTGGATTTTCACCCAGGATATAAACTTTTACACAAATATTTCGTATCAAGGAAGTGAGAACTTGAAAATTCAAGATTTATGAATTACGAATTTTTGCTGTTTCTTCGATAAATAAAATTGATTTTAAAAATTTATTAAAGCTGAAATTAATAACGATGTTTATGTGTATGATGATATATTTGTGAATTAGAAGATTAAAAGTATTCCTATTTTTCTATGAGAAAATACCCAAAATCCCAATCCATATAAAACATGTCTAAAAATTTGACCCTTTTCACCGAAATAATGACACTCTCGTTATAAGGGAAGTTGGGTAGAAAATAATTTTTGGGGAATTACCTTACATGTGCATCTATATTTTAACCATAATTTAAAGATGATTCCTGCTTTTTGATTTTAGAAATTAACAAAAGAATGTAAAATTTATATAAAAATTTTACGAAATTTTATATCCAAATTAAGTTTTCAGGAATTTTTATTAAAATTTCTTTATAAAACTATAAAAAAGTAATAAAGTTCAGAACAAAAAAAGTGGTTTTATCAGGAAATAAATGTTAACATCTTTTTGGATAAAATAAAAAAATTAATTGTTTTTTCAAGTTCCAATTTCAAATTAATTTTAACTTTTAAGAGATTCACGGACGGAAGGAAGGACATCATTAAATTGACCCAGAAAGTGATTTTGAGTCTAACGGTAAACTTAAAGGTGGGTGTAATAACATTTTTCTTGTTCGCCATTTTTTCTGTATTATGAACTCTTAAATGATTTCTTGGTCAATTGGAAATTTGAACTCTTCTAAATTGACTGCAAAATAATTCACCTTTAACCATGTGAAAATTCATTAAGTTATCAGCAAAAGTTTAAAAGTTACTTAATTATTTCCCTATTTTATCACATATTTATTTATCTCTTAAATTGAAACAATTAACAAACAACTTTCGTTCCATTTTTCTGGAAACTGATTTTATTATTTATTTGAAACAGAGATCTTGTGCTCATGACGTAATAATTACAACATAATTTTTTCTTATGACTTAATGAGTGAAATAAATTAATAATTATTTATTAATACACACACATTTACCCATACATATGTATATACAGCTGTGATCAAAATAATAGCACCACTCACATGTCACATCTTCGTTGGTGATTTGTGTTTTTCTTCATGAATATTTTTATCCACAATTTTGAATTCTCGTTATTCAAAGTACATTCCATGAGAAAATGAAGACACGAATATTCCAATCAATTTGATTTGAAAGAAAAAATATCTGATTAGCACCTCTCAAAATTATAGCACCATTTTTTTGGATAAAACATTTAGTTTAAAAGAATATAAAGCTGCACTGTACTGTACTTCAGAAATCGTGAAGGAGCAAATTTATACCGAAATAAGAAATATTATTGGATAATAAAATAAAATGATTAGAAATACCATAACCTACAAATTAAAAGAAGGCAGTCGAGGACGAAAAACTGTGGCGACACCTTTAATAGTTCATCATATATTACATCAAATAAAGAAGGCGACATTTAACTTGGTTGCGGGGATTAAAAACGATTTAAATCTGTCAAAAGTACTGAAGCACAGACCATGAAAAGTCCGCCTCCTAACTGCTTCTCTTATTTCAAATTGATTAAAGTTTGATTAATTTTTTTGATTAAATTGATTAAAGCTAAAACTTATTTGGTTTTGTTGGATTTGGTAAAGAAAAAGAGGAGCAGTATTTTGTGGACCAATAAGTCATAAATAAATTTACCTTAGAGGCCTCCTACCAAGGTATACAATCAAAAATTTACAACAAAATCTTTCAAAGACAGCGCTTCTAGTGTTATGGTATGGAGGTGCTTTTCGTAATGTGATGTTGGACAAATTCATCGTATTTGAACTATTTTGAATGTGTCAGAATATGTGAAATATTAGACAAAGAAATGTCACTGATTTGGGCCAAGCAACAAAACAACAACCCGAAGCATATCAGCAAAACAGCTAAAAGATGTTTTAGCATAATGGAGTCACTAGAATGAAATGGCCTCCCCAGTTTCCTGATGTAAATCCAATCGTTAAATTGAGTACATACACATAAAACAATAGGTCGGTTATTAAACCAACGATCTCCGCACCACATCAGGCATGGAACTTTGTTATCCTGGAAAGCTGCCAGAATGTAGTGAATTCAATGGGAAGGCGATATTCAGAAACACTTCAAAATGCTAATAATAAATAGAAAGATCATTTCGATAAAATACAATTATTTATTTTTAGCTTTTGAAACCGGGTGGTGCTATTATTTTGACACCAATTTTTAGCAATACGTCTGGAAAAAACAATCAGTGAAAAGATAACGAATAAAAATTTGTTTATTTCTTCTTCACTTACTTTTTAACTTAATTTTGATTCCACTAAACCATTAATTATTAAAGAAGACATATATTATGTGGTGCTATTATTTTGACCGCAGCTGTACGTTTATAAAACAGTTGAATTTATTTATTTATTTATTCAACTCAATTGAATATGAATAAAATATGTACATTAAATTCAGACATTCAGACATTCATACTTTCATAATGATGTCAAAACATTTTAGTGAAAATAATAATGTTATGAGAGAGGAGAGAAAATGAAGGAATGAATGAAGGAATGGATGAATGAATGAAAAAATGATTTTGAAATGAGTGCAAATGATGCTGATGATTGAATGAATGACTGACTGACTGACTGACTGACAGAGTAACTAATTGAATAAACTAGATGAAATTGGGTAACAAGAGTTTTCATTGTTTTCCATGATTTAAATCATTTTATTTCAGGAAACAATTTCACTAAAATATTTTCATAAGAAATTTTTTTTTAATTAAATAGTGATTTATTTCTTCTTTTAGATGTTTAGAAATTAAATTCTTTTGTTCCATTAAATTACATCATGGACAGATATCGATATTTACATAATCCATTGTAGTTTGACTATAATAATGGGACTTCTCTTATGATATACAAATATTGATACTGAGCTACAGATATGAATGACCCATTTATAGAAAAATAATGATAAAGAGAAGAAATTAGATATGGATCCGATATTGGTCAGATTAATGACATATATTGAAGACAGTTAGAAAATAATTGAGCCGAATTTCAATAGAATTTCTCATTATTTGCTAGGCTTATAAGTCCAAACTTGCTTACCGGAAAAATATGGCCCAAGATCGGCTATTTCGGGAAGTTAGCTTTTTGAGAGCTACAGCAAAATATGAACTTGTTGAAACTCAAGTCAAGACAGTTAAAAAAATCATTGTGCCAAATTTCAATGAAATTGTCTTTATTGAAGCTAAAGCAAAATATAAAATATGGAGCGATGTTGTTTGAAACTAAAAACGTAGTCAGGAGAGCTAGAAAGTAAATTGTGTTGATTTTCAATAAATTTTGTACTAATTTAGTAGTTTTTCACCTCAAAGAGGTTTTCCGAAACGGCCGCTATATGGGACCTATAGCAAATATGGATCGATATTAACAGAATGAATACCATATATACAAGACCGCTAAGAAATTAATTATGCAAAATTTAAAAAAAATCGGTCCATATGCAAGAGTTTTATAATCTATAAACCATATTCCGGGAAGAGGCCTTATGTGAGGACTAGGTCAAATAACGACTCCAGCACAATCTAGTTTCTTTAGGTTTATTATTGTATCAAAATAAATGTATATTGCAAATTTCAGATAATTTTCTTAAAAAACTGCGATCCATACTGCACACAGATTTTGGGGTGGATCAAAATTTAACATATTTTGGCCTATAAATTTTTTCTATTGATCCTATTTTGATAATCTTTTGTACGATAATGGAAAATATATAACTGTATATTAAAGTTAAGTTTTGTTGAAAAAAAAATTAAAAAAATTCTTTTTCGAAATTTTGAGGTTATTTCAGATACAGGTCTATATCTTTTTTTACTAACTAACCGATATTGCTGTGGCCAAATCGCATCGAATTCCGATGATTATTCAAGGTGAGAATGTTTCCAACAGATAGACGAACATAACTAAATCGGCTCAGATTTTGATGCAAGAACATATTACTTTACTTTATCTGAGATCTGAGATTATTCCTTATTGGTCTTACATACGTAATAACAAAGTTAATATACCCTCATCACCACCTTTAGTGGTGGAGGGTATAGAAATATAAATCAATCATTAATTATAATTTATATTCCTTAAATAACTAAAATTTTCTTATTTTGAACTTCCATTAAAGTGTAAAGCAAAATAAAACAAAAATCATTCACAAAATACGCTCTTAAATAAATGTTTGAATATTTCTGAGCAAAACATTCATTTATCTCCCTTAAAGAAATATTCATTGTCAAACTTCATTGTCAACTTCTTCAAAAGAAATGAAATAATTTTAGCTTTTTCCCACTTTTTACACAAATTACTTAAGTACAGAGGAAGAAATAACTAAAACGACGTAAATTAAAATTGCATTTAGAGTCTTTTTTTAGTTTTCTTTCTAAAGAAATAAAGAAAATTTTATTTGCAATAATTAACTCGCTAAATGATTTATTATGATAAGTCACGTCCATCTAACAAAACTAATACAAACATATATTCATTACAATACAGTTACTTTCTTATATATATATATGTATGATATCTGGTTGATTTAACTACAATTGCTACTTTTACCAGTTTTGGTTGGGTCCATTAGTTTCCAGCATAAATCATGAGATGGTTATTGCCCCTAAATGTTTGAATGTTACTTAAATTATGTAAATTGTAATACAAATGTATACACAGATACACATACATGTATGTATATGTGTGTATTTCCAACATCAAAATATAAATATTTATTTAATTTCCTTGTTTTCTTATGTTTTATTTAGATTAAATATGCACATCAAATTATTAATTGTTTTAAAAAGGGTGTTCCAAAAAGCTCAGTTTAGTCTCTTTAAAATGGTTAATAGTTGCAACTATAGACAAGTTTATAGTCTATAAACAAACTATACTATAGTCTCAATTAGAGAGAAGAATGGAGTCTTAAGTGAAAGCTTGTTTTAACCCAAATTAGAGACAAGTTAACAATCTCAACTTGACACTTCTTCATAGTCTCAATTACAAACTACCTTAGTCCCAAATAGAGACTAGTTTATAGTCTTAACTATAGACTAGTTTATAGTCTCAACTTTAGACTAGTTTATAGTCTCAACTATAGACTAGTTTATAGTCTCAACTATAGACTTTAGTCTCACTATAAGTTAGTCTCAACTATAGACTAGTTTATAGTCTCAACTATAGACTAGTTTATAGTCTCAACTATAGACTAGTTTATAGTCTCAACTATAGACTAGTTTATAGTCTCAACTATAGACTAGTTTATAGTCTCAACTATAGACTAGTTTATAGTCTCAACTATAGACTAGTTTATAGTCTCAACTATAGACTAGTTTATAGTCTCAACTATAGACTAGTTTATAGTCTCAACTATAGACTAGTTTATAGTCTCAACTATAGACTAGTTTATAGTCTCAACTATAGACTAGTTTATAGTCTCAACTATAGACTAGTTTATAGTCTCAACTATAGACTAGTTTATAGTCTCAACTATAGACTAGTTTATAGTCTCAACTATAGACGAGTTTATAGTCTCAACTATAGACGAGTTTATAGTCTCAACTATAGACGAGTTTATAGTCTCAACTATAGACGAGTTTATAGTCTCAACTATAGACTTTATAGTCCAATAGACTCGTTTATAGTCTCAAATATAGACCAGTTTATAGTCTCAACTATAGACTAGTTTATAGTCTTAACTATAGACTAGTTTATAGTCTCAACTATAGACTAGTTTATAGTCTTAAAGCCCGTTATAATAATTGATTGGCTTTCTTTGCAGTAATTGCATATTGCTTGCTGCACCAAGAACTTTTTGAGAAATTTTGACTCTTTTTGGTCCTAAACTTTTCTTTAACATTCCCTCGAGCATCTGCAACATGAAATTTTTGAGTAGGACATTGCAAACTAAACTTTTCGTACCAAATAGTCCGTGCACTGAGCTAATCGGTCTGCTTTCTTAACGGATGTGAAGGCCGATAGGAAAGCAGGCTGGGTTTTTCAGGTCACTCATTTAGTTTATAATCTCTTCTGTGGATTAGTTTATGGTCTCCTCTGTTAACTATCAATAATGGTGATCCAATATCTTCCATTTTTTGAAGAACCCTGTCTTATTTCAAAATATGCATATGCGAACATTTAACACATACAGAAACATTTACACACATTTACATATGTATATTTTATTGTGTAAATTTGTGTGTAAATCATTAAGTGATATAAATGATTTAATGTTAAATTATTTTTGGTAATAAATGTAATTTTAATTAAAACAAATGAATTTTATACTTAAAAGTTCAAAAGACACACAAATTTATATAAATAACACTAATTTGAGATGAAGAACATTTAAATGGAAATAAATTAAATTTAGAACTAAAAATTATTTAAAATGACCTTTTGGGGCTCTTTAATCTTACTGATTTCATTTTCAGATGTTTAGATGCTATGCCGAGTCTTCAATGCCCTCCAGCAAAAATGCGTGTGAAGTAAATACTTTATACTTCGTACATACACGTACAAACACATAATATAAACGTGTTTCTGAAATAAAATATGGAACACTTAATGAGTTAAAAATTAGTTAATTAATTAATTAATTAATTAATTAATGAGTTAAAATTTGTCACATTTTTGGCTACAACTTTATTTCTACTTAACCGATTTTGATCACTTTTGCAATGATAATGAACTTAATATTATTCGCCGATTTATAATTGAAAATTAAAGTTCTTCGCTTGAACTTGAAGTTACCTCAAATATCGATTTATATCTTTTAATACACTGAACCGAATTTGCTGGTTTTAAATGAAAAACCTCTCAGGATTTTAACAAACACTCAAGCCAAATTTTATTGAGATCTGTCAATTATTGTGGATGTGACCATGCCAGAAAGACGACTCCAATTTTGATTTGATGCAAGAGTATATACGCATTATAGGATCTGAGATGATTCCTTCTTAGCGTTTCACACGGAATAATAAATTTAATATACTAAAAGATATATACATGTAGTGGTGCAAAAATATATTCAAAAAAACTTCAAGGTCATTTATATTTCTTTGAAAAATTCTCAAAAAATTAATTCATAAAAATTATTATAAAAATAACTTTTCGGATTTAAATAAATTTCATTTGAATTAATCACAATAAAATCAAATAAAATCACCTCCCAGTGATGTTTCTGAAATTAATATTTATTTTCATAATAAACTTAAAAGTAAAACTCCCAAACAACAACAAAAATATTTAAAAAAAATTGTAATAAATTACTTTTGATTTCATTCAGAAGCAAAAAACGATTTAAATTAAATACAAAAAATACCTTATTTTTGTGATACCGAGAAAACAACCTAAATAACCGAATAACAAGTAAAAATGTTATGGTCGATCCAATCAGACTATGAAATAACCTACAACACATTATTGGTTGTAAATGACACTTGGGGAAATTTTATGAACGACCCTCGTATAATTAATTTGTTTAACTGATTTATGTTTAAATGTAAAGTACATTAATGTGATATAAAAATTTATATAATTTTTTCTGAGGGTTATAACAGATCTAATATAAATAATGAACCAACCCTCGTATAACTTCGTATATCGATGTTAGATTGTTTTTTATATAATTTAACAATACCAACATATATCTGAGATTTATTCCCATCTTAATGAAAAAAGTGGCTTGCATTGGACCTATGAGAAATAAAGGAGCGATCCTCGCATATTTAGAAATCTAATGACCTAAGATCCGGGAGGAATGAGTCTTTATCCTTGAGCCCAAAAAACAACAAGGTATATAAAAAACTGTGACCTGTAGAGTGTTCACAACGGATGCACATCGTTCAATCGAGTCAGAAAGTGACTCTGACAAGAACGATATACTTTATAGTGGGTGTTACACCCTTTTTTTCTATATGTTACAAACATCAGCACAAACTCATACTTCGGTAATGTAGGGTCAAAAACTTGAACTCACCAAATTGTTTCAGTGATTGAAATAATGAATTGAAAGGAGTAAAATAAATAAAATGGAACTGTAGAAGTAGATTTTGTGTGAGTGTTTGTCTATGTGTCGTGAATAGCACACCCGCCTTGAATAACAATCAATCAAAATAAAGCTAAAGTGTTCACATTTGGTTGACCTTTTTTTTCGATACAAATCCAAATGTCTATATTGTACTTTAAAAGATTTACAAAAAACCAGCAACAAACCAACAAAAAGCAAAAGAAGAGAATCAAAAAACAAAAATAATAGTCAAAAATACGAAAAGAAATAAAATCAATTTAAATCGAACAGTTCACACCTTTCAGCTCAGGCCACGTTTTATATGGAATTTTAAGCAGTAAAAGACAAAAAGAGTTAAATCTTAAAATAATAAATAAAATTAAAAAAAAAAAAAAACATTTGCAAAATTCGTTTAAAATTTTATTTTTCTGAAAACTTTTGTTTTTCACTGTAACTTTTTGTTAACCTTTGTAGCTTTTGTAACCATTTGTGGTCAAAAAGAAACAAACATATTTTTAATGTAGGAAAAAAAGGATTATTTGAAAAAAAAAAAACACATGAAAAAAAATAAAGAATAAAAAAATTTGATAAAAATGGAGAAAAAGTATCATTTGTTTTGAGATTTTATTCCAGATAAAATGACAACACAAAACCTCATAAATTTCTATTAGTTTTTGAAATTTTTTTGAAAAAACATGCTGAAGGAAAAAATCACAGACTAATTATAGTCTATAGCGCCATCAATGGTCCAGTATATATTCTACTCTAAGGATATACAATGTCCTCCATAGTTTTCTTCATAGTTTATAGAAGAAACATAAAAACAGTCCACTTTCTATACTTAAGACTATACAATAGTCTACAAAATAAAGCATACACTAGCCTTTAGATAACATTGTACTGTAGTCTATAAGTAAGACTATACACTCGCCTATCAACGAGAATATAATTTAATCTACAGACGAGACAATCGAGACTATAAATTAGTCTATAGCCTACTAGCCTAGAGGCAAGAATATAAACTAGTCCAGTACGAGATTATAAATATCTTCAAGACTATAAATTAGTCTAAATTCGGACTATAAACTATTCTATATTCAAGTCTATAAACTTGTCTTTATACGAGACTATAAACTAGTCTATATTCGAGGCAATAAACTAATCTATATTCGAGACTATAAACTAGTCTATATTCGAGACAATAAATTAATCTATATTCCAGACTATAAACTAGTCTATATTCGAGACAAAAAATTAATCTATATTCCAGACTATAAACTAGTCTATATTCGAGACTATAAACTAGTCTAAATTCGGACTATAAACTATTCTATATTCAAGTCTATAAACTTGTCTTTATACGAGACTATAAACTAGTCTATATTCGAGGCAATAAACTAATCTATATTCCAGACTATAAACTAGTCTATATTCGAGACTATAAACTAGTCTATATTCGAAACTATAAACTAGTCTATATTCGAGAATATAAAGTAGTCTATATTCGAGACAATAAATTAATCTATATTCCAGACTATAAACTAGTCTATATTCGAGGCTATAAACTAGTCTATATTCGAGACTTTAAACTAGTCTATATTCGAGACTATAAACTAGTCTATATCCGAGAATATAAATTAGTCTATATCGAGGCTATAAACTAGTCTATATTCGAGACTATAAACTAATCTATATTCGAGGCTATAAACTAGTCTATATTCCAGATTATAAACTAGTCTATATCCGAGACTTTAAATTAGTCTATATTCCAGATTATAAACTAGTCTATATCCGAGACTTTAAATTAGTCTATATTCCAGATTATAAACTAGTCTATATCCGAGACTTTAAATTAGTCTATATTCCAGATTATAAACTAGTCTATATCCGAGATTTTAAAATAGTCTACATTCATTATTATAAAATAGTTTATATTCGTGATATTTGAGACTATAAACTAGTCTATATGCGAGACTATAAACTATTCTTTATTCGAGACTATAAACTAGTCTATACTCGTGACTATAAACTAGTATATCTTCAAGACTATGAACTTCTCTTTATTCGAGACTATAAACAAGTCTTTATTCGTGACTATAAAATGGTCTATATTCTTGAATATAAACTAGTCTTAATTTGTGATTCTAAACTTTTCGTTTTTTCGAGATTCTTAAGTAGTCTATATAGAAAATCTGCTGTCGACTCTCTTTTGCCCTCTTTTATTGGTGAATTTATATCATTTAAAAATTATTTTGAGTAAAATATTTTATGTAAAATTAAGAGTTTAAAAAAATCCATTCCTGCCTTTTTTGTTGTTAAATGTATACAAATATTTATGTGTATGTGAGTGTATGAGTTTTAACTTGTCACATTTCAAAACAATTTATTTGTAAATCTCATTAAAGTTCCTAAATGTGATTAAAAAGTTAAATAATTCTTAGCAAATACCAACACAAACAAAATCCACACATTCACATACTCACATAAATCTACATGTTGATTTGAATTAAAAAAAGCACCCAATTGGAAATTTAATAGAGGGAGAAGATTCTTCTAATCTGGTAAATATTTTTAAAATTACAAAAAAAAATAAATTGTTTAAGATTTTTTGACGGTTTAAATATTGATTTTTAAAATTTAAACTCCAGGAGGAGGTTCCCCAAAATACTTTTCATTTTATAGCATTTTTAATTTTTTCTAACATAAATTTCACTTTTTATTTAGTTCCTCAAAGTATTTAAATTTAAATATATATTGTATGTATGTATTGTTGTATGTTTGTTGTTTTTATTACATTTCAAATGTTAATTTCATATTTCTTGCTCTCATTTCCGTTTCCGCTAAAGCAAAAAAATAACAAACATATACACATGTATGTTAGAGCTTCAAACAAACAGACAAACAACCGACTGACAACAAAAAAGTACTGCAAAATTATGCTCTTTGACAGTTAAAAGTATAAATAAGACAAACTAAACAGGAGCAAAAAGACATGATAGAGGAGTGGAGAGGAAACAGACAAAAAAACAAACTTTTTCATTTGCGTTGGTTTCATGTTTGTTTTTTTAATGTCGACACTTTCACTGGGAATGTATGACGGAGCTGCAGTAAAAACAAACTGAATGAGAGCAAAAAGAAAAATGATAAAAAAAGAAGTTGAGAAAAAAATGGAAATAAAATTTTCCGCATGCACGTTATTTCAAACATTTATTTGTTTATTTTGCAGAAAAAAGATTAAATGTTTTAGTCATTAGGAGGATTCATAATTAAGTGGGGAACAAAAGCGAACACTTGATACCTTTAGAACAAAGTTAGAGAACAGTATTTTTTTAATTGACGATATTTAATAATGTTAAGACACTAAAAGCTTTTTTCGCCTGCTTTTAATATTTTTGACATTAAAAAGTTACTCCACTAACTTTTATAATATTCATGTATATCGGCATATGTTTATTTGACACTGAATTGGTTCCACACAAAGACATCACCCCAAAAAAAAAACCAAACGCCCACAAAATACATATGTTAGTGTTTGCATGTATGACACACATACACACACTCATACATCCACCCATAATAAACTTAAGTACAAGTATTTAGAAAATAAAAAAATCCATAATTTATCCAGCGGAAAAAAATATGGATAAGGGACAACATCCAAAAGATCCTTTCCATTTTTAAAAAGACTTCTGAAAGGCCTAAAATTGGAAATCTTATATATTCCTCCTTAAATATTTGATTGTTTGTTTTTTTTTTAATATCATAACACCGTTAACTAACTATAACAATAATAACAATAAATGACGCGGTAAAAGTTCCTAAAAGCAACAACAACATATCTAGATAAACTAGATTATAAAAGTCTTGACTCCTACTAGAGCCTGGTTTACTAGTCTCCGCGGAGAGACTGGTTTACTAGTCTCCGCGGAGAGACTGGTTTACTAGTCTCCGCGGAGAGACTGGTTTACTAGTCTCCGCGGAGAGACTGGTTTACTAGTCTCTAAGAAGAAACTAGTTCACCAGTCTTCGACTAGACATTAGTTAAGAATATCCTGCTAGTGACTACTTTATAGTCTTTAATTTAGGTACTCGTTCAGAGTCATCGAGAATATTTAGTCTAAATCTGAGAAAATAAAAATCTCCCAATTAAGACTTATTTAGTGTAAGAATAGTGGCAGTTATAATTTCTTATATAATGTTGTTTCCAAAATAGACTGTTATTACTCTTCATGAGATGCTAATAAAAATATTATATCATGGGGATGTAGATTATAATATGGTCTGCAAATAATGACTATAATTTTATATCTCCTTATACAAGTAAGTTTAATCTTCTTTTCTTATCTTTAAACTTAAATTCTTTTGCATTTCCTTACAAGATTTTCATTTACAGGCTAATGATTCTCGTTGATTTCCCAAATTATACTCAAGTGTACGGAAATTAGTTTTTTTTCTTTTCCTTTCTTAAGTTTGCAATCGCTTTTCTTAAGTGAGTTTTTTTTTATTGTGTGTAATCACACACATACTTAACGAACAAATTATTCCAAACATTTAAAGTCATAAACGAGTGTGTTTGTATGTGTGTATGAATGTGTTTAATTTCTTCATTATTTTTAATTCATTTAATTTTAGTTTCGGTTACAATTTTTGTCAGTTTGTTGATAAAAATACTTCCGCTTTTTGGGGACTTAAAGTTAATTAGAGTTTGTGAAGTTTGTGTGTTTTTCCAAACAGACTGTTTGAAAAAGTTAATTGTTTGAAGAAAATTGCAATAAAAGCATTAATGGGAAAAATGCTTTAATGTTGGATTTAAAGGTGTAAAGGCGTTAATTATGATTTTTTAATAAATTTTAGTTATTTTCTATAAAATTGACTTTATTTCAGATCTGTTTTATTTCACCTCAGAATATAAAAATTTTTGTTTTCGTTTTTGCAACATCAAAACGTTGCAAACAATCTTTGTAAATGTTAAGGGGAAAGGAAAGAGTATTATTTTTGTTTCCTCTTCCCTCTTCTAATCTTATTTTTGTTCTATAATTAATAGTTAAACTAAACCATAAGTTAAGGTTAAAATAAAACATTTTTTTCTTCTTGTTGTTTGTTCAAGAATGTGGGTTAGAAAAACAAGATGAAAACAAGAACAAAGCTAAAGGAGAAACAAAAAAACAAATGTTCGAAATTCATGTCATGACATGTAAGCATAGACATGTGTATACATGTATGGATGTGTTTAAGTACAAATTAAGGTACATGTGTATATTGTTGGTATGTCGGTGTGTGGGTACATGTAAACATTTCCAATTATATAACCAGATATCTTTAATATATATTTAATTCTTTTTTTCTTTTATTTTTCTTCTCTCAAGTCTTTGCTAAACAAATATTTTGTTAACACCTTTGGATAACAACGTGACTTGTATTTTTTTGGTCAAAACACTGAACGTAAAACTTGGTTTGAACAAACTAGATAGTTGAGATTAGAGAGGGAGTATGGGAGATTAAATTCGGATAACGGACAAAAATGTTCTTTTAAGAGAGGGAGAGATCAGATAGCTCCAATTCATCTCTATTTTTTTCTAAATTAAATTTTTAGTGAAATTTCAATTTTTAGTGAAAAATTCAATTTTTAGAGAAAAATTCAATTTTTAGTGAAAATTAAATTTTTAGTGAAAATTCAATTTTTAGTGAAAAATTTAATTTTTAGTGAAAAATTGAATTTTTAGTGAAAAATTGAATTTTAGTGAAAAATTGAATTTTAGTGAAAAAAATCAATTTTTAGTGAAAAATTGAAATTTTTAGTGAAAAATTCAATTTTTAGTGAAAAATTCAATTTTTAGTGAAAAATTCAATTTTTAGTGAAAAATTCAATTTTTAGTGAAAAATTCAATTTTAGTAAAAAATTAATTTTTAGTGAAAAATTGAAATTTTTAGTGAAAAATTCAATTTTTTAGTGAAAAATTGAATTTTTAGTGAAAAATTGAATTTTTAGTGAAAAATTGAATTTTTAGTGAAAAATTGAATTTTTAGTGAAAAATTGAATTTTTAGTGAAAAATTTAATTTTTAGTGAAAAATTGAATTTTTAGTGAAAAATTGAATTTTTAGTGAAAAATTGAATTTTTAGTGAAAAATTGAATATTTAGTGAAAAATTGAATTTTTAGTGAAAAATTGAATTTTTAGTGAAAAATTGAATTTTTAGTGAAAATTGAATTTTAGTGAAAAATTGAATTTTTAGTGAAAAATTGAATTTTTAGTGAAAAATTGAATTTTTAGTGAAAAATTGAATTTTTAGTGAAAAATTGAATTTTTAGTGAAAAATTGAATTTTTAGTGAAAAATTGAATTTTTAGTGAAAAATTGAATTTTAGTGAAAAATTGAATTTTTAGTGAAAAATTGAATTTTTAGTGAAAAATTGAATTTTTAGTGAAAAATTGAATTTTTAGTGAAAAATTGAATTTTTAGTGAAAATTGAATTTTAGTGAAAAATCAATTTTTAGTGAAAAATTGAAATTTTTAGTGAAAAATTCAATTTTTAGTGAAAAATTCAATTTTTAGTGAAAAATTCAATTTTTCACTAAAAATTGATTTTTTCACTAAAATTCAATTTTTAGTGAAAAATTCAATTTTAGTGAAAAATTCAATTTTTAGTGAAAAATTCAATTTTTAGTGAAAAATTCAATTTTTAGTAAAAAATTAATTTTAGTGAAAAATTGAAATTTTTAGTGAAAAATTCAATTTTTAGTGAAAAATGAATTTTAGTGAAAAATTGAATTTTTAGTGAAAAATTGAATTTTAGTGAAAAATTGAATTTTTAGTGAAAAATTGAATTTTTAGTGAAAAATTGAATTTTTAGTGAAAAATTGAATTTTTAGTGAAAAATTGAATTTTTAGTGAAAAATTGAATTTTTAGTGAAAAATTGAATTTTTAGTGAAAAATTGAATTTTTAGTGAAAAATTGAATTTTTAGTGAAAAATTGAATTTTTAGTGAAAAATTGAATTTTTAGTGAAAAATTGAATTTTTAGTGAAAAATTGAATTTTTAGTGAAAAATTGAATTTTTAGTGAAAAATTGAATTTTTAGTGAAAAATTGAATTTTTAGTGAAAATTGAATTTTTAGTGAAAAATTGAATTTTTAGTGAAAAATTGAATTTTTAGTGAAAAAAATCAATTTTTAGTGAAAAATTTAATTTCTAGTGAAAAAAATCAATTTTTAGTGAAAAATTTAATTTCTAGTGAAAAAATTAATTTCTAGTGAAAAATTCAATTTTTAGTGAAAAATTCAATTTTTAGTGAAAAATTCAATTTTTAGTGAAAAATTCAATTTTTAGTGAAAAATTAAATTTTTAGTGAAAAATTCAATTTTTAGTGAAAAATAAAATTTTTAGTGAAAAACTGAATTTTTAGTGAAAAATTCAATTTTTAGTGAAAAATTGAATTTTTTGTGAAAAATTGAATTTTTTGTGAAAAATTGAATTTTTTGTGAAAAATTGAATTTTTTGTGAAAAATTGAATTTTTTGTGAAAAATTGAATTTTTTGTGAAAAATTGAATTTTTTGTGAAAAATTGAATTTTTTGTGAAAAATTGAATTTTTTGTGAAAAATTGAATTTTTTGTGAAGAATTGAATTTTTTGTGAAAAATACAATTTTTAGTGAAAAATTCAATTTTTAGTGAAAAATTCATTTTTTAGTGAAAAATTAAAATTTTAGTGAAATTTCAATTTTTAGTGAAATTTAAATTTTTAGTGAAATTTCAATTTTTAGTGAAATTTCAATTTTTAGTGAAAAATTAAATTTTTAGTGAAAAATTGAAATTTTTAGTGAAAAATTCAATTTTTAGTGAAAAATTCAATTTTTAGTGAAAAATTCAATTTTTAGTGAAAAATTCAATTTTTAGTGAAAAATTCAATTTTTTTTTTTTTTTTTTTTTTTTAATTCAATTTTTAGTGAAAAGTTCAATTTTAAGTGACACATAAATTTTGACTCCTGTTACTTTTCAGTTAGCTTCGACTCTAAAAAGGCCTGACCCCTCACAGCTCTTAGTAAATCAGTACAATGTTCCAACCAACGTCCTTCGAATGCCTCTTTATGCATTCAATCATCAAATTTGTATTTTACTTTGTATGGAAATAAATCTCTTCTTGCTTGGGGGTTGAAACTTTCCAATATCCTATCACACTATAGGTAACTTCCTCGCAGCGGTTTTTGAATAATTTATAGCCAGCATGTGACTTCCCGAAGAGCCTCTCTACTACTTTTTAATGTCAAGTAAACTCCTGGATCTCTGCTATCAGATCTAAGTCCTTGAATAAACTTCGTTGATTTTAATCTCTTAGTTTTGATATCATACTATCGGGGTATTGGAGTCATCTAATATTTAGTCCCACTATAGCTTCCTTTCTCCCCAAAATTAAACAATAGCTGAAATAAGTCTCTATGAATAACCTCACCCATGTTCATGTCAAAGTCAATAAGATTTTGTATACCAGGGTCTCCTTGTTTCCGCTCTGTCAAACTTGAGTCTATGGAGAAACTTCGAAGATTGTTTACTGCATTTCAGTTGACAACTTTATACTACATGTACATCCTTACCGGGGACCTATAATGCACCTCTACTCCAAATTATATCGAGAACTCCTTAGATTTATGTGAAATTTTCAGATAACTCTGACAAACATTGTGAAACACCGAAAGAAATCTGCAGCCAAAATTCAAAAAAAATGTTATTCCATTCTCATTTCTTTAGGTAAAGAGGAAGCAAAGGCTTCCAATGACTCATCATCTTAAACTGAAAGATGTTTACAATGTATTGGATGTGCCTTGTGTGTCAAAAAGGAAGCGATTATAAACCTGATCGGCCAAGTTCAGATTTTTTTTAATTACATGCGAACGCGTTGCTCCTTCTAGTTAACCATTCAAAAGAATGGAAAAGAATCAAACTTTTTCTTGAAGGAAAATTATATATAAATTTCAAAAGCTTTATTTCCAAAGGCCTCATGGTTAAAGCTTTCACTGAAAATGTATCGAAATATCATTCATAAACAACAGGTCTTCCATATTAACATTAACTCCATTGTCAATGTTTCTGCAAAACTTTTTAAAATAATAAATTTTATTCAAATATTTAATTAAATTTCCTCAATGGAAAGCAAAAAACCTTCTTTAATTAACAACTAATTTTTTATTTTCCATCTGAAATTCTAAAACACAATTTCCATTAACTGTGAGTAAAGAGAAGAAAAACGAGAAGAATAAAGTTCCTTAAGACTAAAATTGTCACATCATTTTCTAAACATTAAATCGATTTTTGCTCTTATCGATAAAAGCTTTCAAAGAAACTCTGGTCTTAAACCCCTTTTTTATAAATATATCCTTTAGTCGTTTATGTCTATAAAACTGTGACAATAAATGTGTGTCAATATGTGTTTATGTATGTATGTGTGTGTTTGTGTGCGTATAAATTTATAAGATTATGTTAGTATATTTAACAAACATAATTTTCAAAAGCATTAAGAACACATTAGCAAAAATATTGAAGCAAAAAAAAAGTAAAAACTGAAAGATAATCAACAACAAAAAATTCTTTAAGTGTAGAAAAGAAAGAAAGAAGAAAACAAGAAAAGTTACATGAACTTCAAGGATAAAAAGCAAAAACTAAAGGCAGTCTGGCAGACGGACGATCAGGACAGACAGGCTTGCTTACAATTGAACACACTTTTTTCCAAGAAGCACAACTATGAATGCTATGGTTGGTCAAGTCCGACTATGTAATGCCCTACACAACAATATTGGTTATTAAAAAGAGTTACGAAGAAGCAATGAATGATCCATGTATAATATTATTTATGCCCTTCAAAGTGATATCTCTATGAAAAGCAATCGAATGACAATCTGATAATTTTGCACATCAACTAGAATATTATGAGACTTATTTTTGTAAAATTTCATTAAAATTTATGTACATTTAGGACTTTTGAGCTTAAAATCCCATATGGTAGGTATGTGAAATATTTTATCGAATATAGCAAATTTCAATAGGATTTATCCTTTAGGCTAAAACAATCACATGTATTGAATTTCATCAAAATATCTCAAAAATTGCAAACTGCATAGAGTTCACAACGTCTGCATGTAGAGCCAGTCAGCCGGACGGACAGATAGATAGACGGATGGATGTACATCATTAAATTGTTACTGATAATAATTCTGAATCAAACAGTTACTTTTTACTTTACTTTACTTTACTTTACTTTACTTTACTTTACTTTACTTAACTTTACTTATAGTTAACAGTTTTCTATATGTTACAAACATCAGCACAAACGTATAATACCCCAACCATGGAACCGTGGTAAAAGGTATAAAAAGAAAAAAAAAACTAAAAAGTAAACTTATTTGTTCTCGCCTTGATAAGATTTCCTTTTTGGGAAAATATGCAGGCTGATAGGAAATTGAATATAAAGGATATTGTCAAAATAAAGGATTCCAGAATAGTGAAGTATGAGAAGTGAAAGTAAAGAATTCCAATTAGGCTTTCTGGATTGGAATTGGAATTTAAGACTAAAATTACCAAATTTTTTTGGGAATTTTTTTATTTATTTTATTTTTTATTATGGGGAATATTAATGGATCTACATTGGTATGAGTAAATGAATTTGTATATGAGAATGTTTTTGTATTTGTAGAAACAACTGTATTGGTTTTGCTGAGATTTAAGTAGAGTCTAACAGTTTGGAAGAGTGTTGACAAGTTGACAGCATTTTTAAATAACTGAGACCCTTCATTAATTTGTTGAAATATATTCCCATAACTCAGGAATTTATACTACCAGATTTTTACAATTAAACCTCAAATAATGTAGAGCTATTGAATTTTAACTTTTGTTACAGCAAATAAATTTGTTTTGCTTTCGTCTCCAGTTAGGTTAACCTCAATCCACTCCAAATTCAGTTTCAATTTCTAGTTAGATAATTTTTATCAATTTCTACCTGCTGTTGATAGAGTTCAAGAAAGCCTTTCACCCAATTTAAAGAACTGCCATAGGGAAAGCTTTTAAAAGAATGGTAGTACCCCAGAAGATGATACGAACTCTTACTTCTTCACAACGGCAATGTCAACCAACCATTTCAAACAAATGCTGGAGTAAAGCAAGAATGCACTCCATTAACTCCGCTTTGAACCATCTGGATGCTGGATGATATAATGAGTGAAGTTTGTTCAGAAAGAATGATAATCTCATGGAGTCTCTCACCTCAACTAGAGGAGCGAGATATCGAATATGCAAGAAAAATTACAACACTTGGAAAATACGGCTCGCAATATTGGACTTGAGATAAATATCAAGAAGAGTAAAGCAAATAAGAATCAAAGACCAACCAGTTGATATCTTCTGTTATCTGGGTACTATAATCACTACAAATTGCGGCGCAAATGTAGACGTAAACAAAAAGCTAAATAAAGCGAAAGGGGCATTTGGACGAATACATTCAGACAAACGAAGCCACGCCAAACTTATATGCAGATCTCTGGTACATTACATACAAGGAAACCATAACAATACAAATACAACTTAGAAAATGTATATAGATTTGCCAAACTATTAGAAAACCACTCGGAAAGTTTAAGGTTCAAGAAGCCAAGAAACACCAGGACACTATGATCTACGCCAACGCAATCTTATATGAGAATTTTTAATACAATTTAAGCAGTAAAAGGATATGACTGGTTTATCCTTTTACTGTTTAAATTGTATTAAAAATCCAAGTGCTGAAAACTAGCGGATTTTTTCCTTAACCCCTCATGGACCATATGGTATTTTTATCTTATACAGTTTGATGTAATTGTTTTTGGGTATTCTCATGTAAGATAGCAATGAACTGGACCTTAGAGTATCGAATGACTCCAGGTGTTTCTACAGGCCATGACTGTTTTGGGTCAGTATAATCGACTAATTGTATCCTTAATAGGATTTATACATCTCTCTCTTTCTCTCTCTCTTGATTAACTACTATAAAAAATTGATATCACACGAGTTCAATTTCTATTATATATAAAATCCAATGCGACTTGCAGTCCGATATCGACAATTCAATCGTATACAACTGCACTTTGTAGTAAAAAAATTGGACTTTCGCTTCAATAAACATACTATTCATGTAGGCTACTTCTTCCCCTGGTCCTACATTTTTTCCATTAAAGCTGTTTTTTTAAGAAAGAAATTGGCACAAAATTTTAAAATTTTTCTATAGATAACTTTGTGTGCTGGGTAACTTCTCCCTTGGTCCTAACAGGAAACAGTCCAGCCTTTGCTATTTATACAAATTTTGGGATCATTACCAACAAACAAAGAGTCACATTTTTATATAGTCAAATAAAAATTAACGAATTTCTGAACGCCTTAAAACGGTACTGAAAATCAACCAAGATAAAGATATAATAATTGCACAAGAACAATTATTCCGTTACTTTGTAATGACATTTCCAATAAGTTAAGCTACATTCTAATATGTCCTTGGATCTGTATACAGCAGGGCAAATTATATTTAAAGTTTGGTATTTGTATTAGTAATAATGTGTCGCTTTGTATACATTTCGGCTTGTTATTATAGAAAAAAAACATCTGTTGAAATGTTGCTTCCGTTTCCGTTCAAATATTTTTAGCGTATTAAAAAAAATAAAAGAAATATGTGACGGTAAAACATTAATGGCATTGGAACAGTGTTTTAAAAAGGACTAATAAATAACTTGAAGTCAATTGAACAAAATTACAACAAAAAATATAATACATAAATTAAAGTTTATATTAAATTAAGTTAATTAAAATAATGATTAAAATGTTAATATTTTTTTCATTTTGATTCCATGTTCCTTTTTTGTTTTATTTACAAGGATGTATTGGAATTTATGTATATGTATGTGTGAGTATTTCTGTGTGTTTATAATAAAAATTATCTTCAAAATGTCTGTTATTTATTTATATTCGTATTTTATATTTTTTAATGCAAAAAAAGAGAAAATAAAAATAAAACCTAAAAGGACGAAATTTATAAAAAAATATTTTGGACAAATATCAACCAAACACACACACACACATATATATACATATATATCAATCGCTTAATGATGATATTTTTGCCTAAAAATATATTTAACGGGGAAGTCTGGTAATTTTCTTCCATTTAATGAAAGTCACAGCTTAAACTTATCGCTATTAGTTTACGATAAACATACACCAACTCAAAAGACTTAAAGCGATGGCTCCTGGTAACGATCCATTTTAAAATGGTGATTTTCCCAGAGAAAACAAAAATCAATAGAGGCTTTTCCCATAATATCATGATAAAACCATACAACGTATTAAATCAACCCCAAAACACGTTCTTTATTTGATTGGATTAGGACGCGTTTTACTCTCGAAATGGGGTTTGATGATCACAAGTGATCTATACCGAAGTAAATCGAAAGATGATCAGAATATTTCAAAAAATAGATAATTTTGCACAATGACGACATTCGATTACAAGTTGCAGGACCCTTCAAAAAACTATTCAGATCTTGGCACTTCTAACTATTATTTTTTTTGGATCGAAGTAGAACACAATTCCAGAAACAATCTTCATATCAAAACAAGTTATCTGATGTTAGCTTGTTTTTATCTTAAGCAGTTCTATTACCGCGAAATCCACATGGGAAAAAGTTATAGCGAATGAAAGACACCATTTTGAGTAATTTACTGAAATTTTTCGCACAAATATCTCAAAGAAAATTGGGTCGTTTAAAAGAGAAAAAGAAAAGGTTAAAGGAAAAATTCATCTTCATCTATACAGTCCAAATCTTGTCTCGTTTAACTATCATTTAATGGAAGTAGAACGCCTTTATAGAAATCCTCTTGATATCTAAAGAGGGTATTTAAAATTGGCTTGTTTAAATCTTTATCTCAAAAGTTGAGCAGTTCTAATACCGCCAAATCCATATGCTTCTAAATAGATGGAAAAATGTATGATGGACAATATTTTGGAATAAATTATCAAGTCATTCCTCTTTATGTCTTTAAAATTTTCGCGTAATTCTCTCGATTATATAGACAACAATCTATTGAAGCTTATTTTTGAAAAAGCGTTAACAATCTTAAAGCTCTGCCTATACCTCCTATCAACAATAAAGCTATTTCAGATTGGCGGATTTAAATGGGGAAAACATAAGATACTATATTCTAATGCTGGTCAACATACTTCAAAGTTCTTCGCTCACCGTAACCAGGTCCCAATCAGTGTTGGGTATTTCACTTTGTTAACACATTTCCTGAGTTTCTTCAATCTACAATTCTGGTGTGACCCATTGTCATATATAAATCACATTTGGGAAACTAATGAACTGTGTAGCTCACATAATCATACATTTAGATAATACAAAATATAATCTTATAGAGCGCTACAAGTAAGTAGCGCTCTTGCTTTAATAACCAAATAATTTGATTATACATTAGCAGCAACTGCATTATTTCTACGTTTCCAATAGACTTGCATAAATTCATGTCCTTGACTGCTATTACTTTCTACGTGATTTTGCCTGTCGTTGAAGTTATCCATATGTCAAATTTGCAATATCGTTTTGGTCCAAATCAAACACAACAAAATTTACATTAACAAATCGCGACAAACATTCGGGTCGGATCAACATTTATAAAATAGAACCATTGTTATTGTTTATTCACAAAACGTTCCTTTTATAAGTTCCTTAAAGGATATATTTTTACTAAGAATATTAAGGAATAGAATATGAAAAAATATATCCAAATTGTCCAACTACTGTCAATGTAAAGTAACCGTAAAAACCGATTGGGTAACCACTTTTTCCATACAATTTGTTTGTTCAAACAAATCATGGCGCCTCATACATTTGCACAGGAAACTATTTATATTTTAAGTCAAATCCCCGAATATCAACCAAAATTCTATAATATAATTTAGATACCCTCTCACATATACACACAGCAACACACATTCCTGTTGGCATTTATTTCGTCTGTGATTTATTTTGTTGCACATAAATTTTTTTTGGATGACTTGTCGTAGTACTACATTTCTTTGTTGTTGTTGTCATCGTCCTTGTTTGTATATTTTCAATATGTTTCTCCTGAAACATGATGTTATTTTTGTTCAAGCTTTTGTTATTTTATATCCCAAAATCTTGTTCTTTTTTTTTTTTTTGTCTCATCTTCAGAATCTATTGAATAAATGACAATGGATCCGGGTGTTAATACTCGTTCCAACATTTGTGAGTATTTGTAAACAAATGTAAATTATGTTTCCAAATATGTGTTACCAGAAAAAAGAAAATAGAATTAAGGCAAAAAACAAAGAAAAAGAAAGAATTTATTGATTCTTCCTCTTTACTCTTCTTTTTCCTCAATGGCATGATTCTAACATCTCAAGTGGTCTTAAGTAAAGTCTAGATGTTTTTTTTTTTTTTTGGTGTTGATTTTCTTAGAATTAATTTGTGGGTATGAGTGTTTACATTATCCTTGTGACTTTTTTAAATTGCCTTAATATTGGTGTATGTTTTTAAAAGGAGTTTGTTGTTTTTGGTTTTTCATTATGAAAGAAGGATTTTAGAACTGTCGATTTTTCGAGTGTTCCAACTTCATTAAGAATTCAGAAATCGCTTAAAAATTGTGCGGGGTACTATGAACGTGGCTTCTGCTAATAATGGAAGTCCTTTAATTTTTCCTTTCATACCCTTCACCTGAGTGGGTCAGAAGAGTTTATATAAGTTTGTCATTCCGTTTGTAATTTCCACAATTTTCGACTTTAGACCTCCAAAAGTCTAATTATTCTATATCGGTATTTAAAAAGAAATTGATTGAGCTTTATCCGTAAATATTTAACAATTTATTTAAAATTTATAACCCAGTAAACATTTTAGTAACTGTTTCAATAAAGATCTGAAAGCTTCTTAGATGGTTTCTAAAATAAACAATCTAAGAACAGAATTTCCAAATTTATTTAAATGTCGTTTATTTTGGAACCCTATTCAATCTCTTTAGGTTAACATCGATTTTCATAATTCTGTATTCGATTTCAATCGCTTAATGATGATATTTTTGCCTAAAAATATATTTTATGGGGAAGTCTGGTAATTTTCTTCCATTTAATGAAAGTTACAGCTAAAACTTATCGCTATTAGCTTACGATAAACATACACCAACTCAAAAGTCTTAAAGCGATGGCTCCTGGTAACGGTCCATTTTAAAATGGTGATTTTCCCAGAGAAAACAAAAGAAATTGATTGAGCTATATCCGTCCGATTGAAATCAAGTTTAGGAAGCCGACCTATAGCTAATATATATGATATGTATATCAAACGACTGGAAATGCTTTCGAGAATTTTGCTATTGAAATCCAGGGAAATTGGTTCATAAACGGTTCAGATATCAGCAAAAAACTAAAAGTATCTAAACTTTTTTCGTTATTTTCTATTTATTTGAGAATCTACAATAATTAGAGACTTAATTTTCAATAAATTTAGCGGATTTATGCACTGAAGACATGAAATGCATCGGGTCATTTGTTCCAGAGTTATAGGGAAAAACATATATTCCTATATTTTGAACCCTCTATGAGAACTATGGACATGGTTATATCACTAATTGATGACTAATTTTTTCCGAATTAAATCTTTTTCATTTTTTAAAATCGGTTTATTAACCACCGAGATATGGTCAAATCTTTCTTTAAATATTTAGTGCCATGTGGTTGTTGTTATTTAAAACTATAGGAAAACAATAACAACGTTTAAAATAATATTTTTAGATTTTGTCTTTTCCATTAATACTAGAGATTTTTTTGTTGATTTTTCATTTGAAGACATAAACTTGAATGGGTTATTAGTTTCCGAGATATAGGCGAAAACTTATTCTAAGGCTCCTGGGCCAGCTATGGACCTAGTTGTCACGCAGAAAAATTACTAATTTTTCCCTCGAATTTTGGTTTTTTTAAATTTTCAAATCGGTTCATAAATAGCCGAGATATTAACAATACTTTATTTTTCTTGTAGTTGATGTTGTTGTTGGATATAATATTGGAAACAACAACAATGTAAGGCAAGGGAATGTTTTCAACATAATTTTTGTACTAAGAGATCGGAAATAATTAGCAGAAGTTTTGAGTGAAAAAACATCACCGTTATCGGTGTATTAGTTTCCGAGTTATAGGGAAAAAGCATTTTCCGTTATTTTGAACCTTCTATGGGATATATGATGCCGGAAAATAGCTAATATTTTAATTGATTAATTACTCTTATACAAGTATTGTTTTAGTGAAAGCGAAAACTACTCGTGAATAAAATTTTGCATGCATATTGAGAGCTTTAGAGAAGCTTTGTTGACTCATATAAAGGCTTTAATAATGTCTGTCATGTTCTCCCTTTTCCACAAGTGATGATATTTTAAAAGCCTCTTTAAAACACCATTTCACGTTAAATGTTAAGTCCGCTGCTTAAAAAAAATCCGTATAAGCAAAGGTAAAGGGTATAGAAAATTCGGCACGGCCGAATTTCACACTTTAACTTATTTTATTTTATAATATTTCTCTGTTTCTCCAGGCACATTTAAATTCTTCTATTATCCTTTATTACTTTCTTCTTGTTTAAGTTTAATTTTTCAAAAATTTTCTTATGTAAAATTTTAATTAAAACTTATTTAAAGTTATCGTTTTATTTGACTTCGCTTTTGTTCTTCTTCTTCCTCTTCTTGATATGTAACATATTGAAATCTAAGAAATTTATAGAATTTAAAGTCAATGTTCTTGCTTAAATAAGAGAAATTAGAAATGGGGTAAGAACAACTGTAAATTTCTTTAATTAAACAGAATTAAAATTGCAGAGTAAATCTGAGAACTTATGTTTTCAAATGGAGCCAAATTATACAGTGAGTTATAAAATTAAAACAACAAATGTTCATGTTGTCCCACCCTATTCACTTCTTCATCCCATTTTTCTTACATCATAAGACAATGGATAAATCAAGTCAGATTTTCATACCTCCTATTGTATATATTCCACAGAGAGCGATCGGCACAGGACAGGGACTATAAGGAGGTTAAAAAAAACTTGTTATCCTCCTTTTAACATGCGTTATCTGTTTCTGTCACGTAGGTTGTTCTCTTCAAATGAATTAATTGACTTATAGATCTAGAATCTGACCAGATTTTCAAATAAAGCCAGCTTTACTTATACTGCACTAAAGTGAGGCGTATTCCAAAGAGAACGATCTGCACCAAATGCAGACAAAAGTGTATGCAATTGTCTTTGGAACATATCTCTCAGTATCTGACCTGATTTCAAACATCATAACACGAAACAAAACTACTGATAACACCAAAAGCAGAGCCTTGTAGATAAATAACTTCGGCCTTGAACTGGGTGATTGGCCAAACTTTAAATTTCTTTTTCCATCTAGGGGTCAATGTAATGTACCCATTTTGTATTGTTAGTAAAAATGCTACACCAAAATAAGATTTATTTCAGAGTTAAAGCATAATTATCGATGGACCAAATCACTCTTCAAAATCAGCTTGAAATTCATATGGAATACAATTTTCTTCTTTTTCAGTATAATTCCGCTTTTTTAAAGTAAGATAATGCTATATCTTCTGTACCCAATTCATTCAAATCATGGAGTTTTTGAATTGGCGCATGATGACCGACATCTCCTTGAAGGTAATGAAACCTCCCCGCAAACATCTGTTTATAATTTATAAATTCTCTTCTATTCATCCTACAAAGAGTAAAGTACTTCAACACCTTCATTTCCTCCGAATGTAGCCGCAAGGGTAATTCAGATAATGTTGGTGATAATGTAGTTCCACATTTTTTCGATGACATTCACTTAGAAAATCATCATGTTTAACTTTTATAAGGTGTATGATTTTGGGAGAGATATTCTCTTATATACCAAAGCGATTATTTCAAGGTCTTGTTTATATTTTTTTATAATCCAATCGGAAATTATATCAGCTATTTTTGTAAAACTCAGTTCAATATTCGCTATAATTATCAATAATAATATTCCACATGCAATTGTGAGTCCATTTACGGCGTTCAACCTGTATAAGTCATTGTCATATTCCATTCCAGAAACAAAATCTGTTTATATAGAATCTTCGTTGTTGTCTATTATTTGCATCAAGGAGAGTTTCTTAAAGGAACAGTCTTTGGTCGTACACGTTGTTGGATACCTTGCGAATAAGATGTCCTTATAATGTGAACCAGCCATGTCATCTTCTGCCATTTTATCTTCAAATTAATATCATCTTAATGTGCAATTCAGAGCAATTCGTCATATGTGAAAGTTCGGTTCCACTTAGACAAATTCTAGTATTTCTCGTTGCAAAAATGATTTATTCAGTTGATGTCACAAGATCGCTAAGTGTGACTTACACGTGTTCTTTAAGATGATAGAAGAATAATGAAATCGGTGGTGTCTAGGTATTCGAAATAATATTCGTTACCCGGAATGGAACTGTATTTAGTTTGGTTACAAATAATATTGGGGAGAATATACAACCTTCTCTAATTCCGGTTTATAAAATAAAGGTTTAAAAGTACTAAAGTTCTGAACATTACCTAACTCTAACCCCACCGTAAATTGTACTGATCGATTTAGATTCTCCTCCTGGGTATGAAATAGTGTATTCAAAAAACCGACACTTTAAAAAAACCGGTTTTTGTGTTATATAGTGTATTCAAAAAACCGACACTTTAAAAAAAACCGGTTTTCGTGTTATTCGAAAATTTGTCTTTTTAAAAGAACCCTTTTTGAGCACGGTTTTATATAAAAAACTGGTTAACCAGTTTTTTTGTTTGATTATTATAAATTTATTATTATTTAATAGAAATTTAGAGTCTTTACCAATACAAAAGATATACCGGAATATGGAAATGGTTCCATCATAACCGAAAATGTGTATATAATGCCTAAATTGGTGGGGTATAAAAGGTTTTTTGTTAATATTTTTCCTTTCCAGAAACTTTTCATTTGATTTCTGAAAATGTCAAATTATAGGTCTATATCGCTTTATTGCTGATATTGATGTCATGATGTCTAAAACAGTCAGACATAGCAAAATCGTTCAGAATATGATGTTAATAAAGACACATACAGAACATTGCTAATGTCATGGCGGAATATATAAAAATGAAGCTGAATATTTTAGTGAAAAGCTAAAATGTGCCCTCCATTAAAAACCGGTTAACCGACTGAAAAAAAACTGCCGAATAATTTCGCAAATTTAAATTATTCGTAGCCAGTAGGTATTCTGAAATACAAAAAACCGATTAACGGGTTTCGATTTTTGAATACATCAGTATAGAAATAAATCTGTTCATGATCACAGTTAATATTAGTTAAAATTAGTTAATATTATCTTCAATTTTTTGCAGTGTAATTTACTTTCTTCCCCTAATTTTTAATGTAGTTTTACTAAAATTAAACTTTTTAAATCTAAATTTTTACAATGACCAAACAAAAACTCCATTATTAAATTTGTTTAGATTCATTTCGTAAATGTTGCAAGTTCTCCTTTCCAAAATCCCTCCCAAAAACAAGAACAAATAACAACAACAAGACATTTCTCACAATTATAAAAGAAAACTTTAAAGTTTAAATTTTTGTTTTTGTTTGTTGTAGAACATTTGAAAATACATCCAACAATTACTTTTATCCTTTTAAATAAAACTACTATTTCAACAAAAACAAATGTAACAGCAACAGCAACAACAACAACTAGAAAACATTAAATGAAGATGTAGAAACACATACGTCAGGATTTAAATAAACTTTTTGATTTTCACAATTAAGAGAAATGTTTCCCAAAAAGTAGGCAACAAAAAAGAAGCTAAAAATTTTTAGAGTCGGTCAAGCCCGACTTTGTAAAACCCTACACCACATTGTTGGTTGCAAATGAATGCTATGAAAAATTTATGAACCGCCCTCTTTCTTCTATCGCTTGCATAGATTGATTTTAATGATGCCAATATTATTTAAAATTTATGCGTTTTAAATGGATGTTTTTCTAGAGGGTTATAAAAGAGTTTGAAAAAATGATGGACCGACCCTCGCATAATTTCACATAGCAGTTTTGGTTAATATTTATCTTAGTTTGATTAAATATTTTAACAATACTCTCGTGTATTTATAAGTTTCAAGGTGATATCTGGAAGGGTTGTTGTTGGGACCAGTTAGAAATAATGAACCGATCCTTGTCTAATTTGGCATATCATTTTAGAATATAATAAAACTTATTTTTGGGTAAAATCATTTTATATTTAGGAATTTTATGAACTAAAAGCCCCATTCCAAGGGGAGATTTTTATGGACCCTATATTTAATAATGGACCTATCATAACCAATTTCAATAGGCATCGTCCTTGAGTCAAAATTAATCATTTGATTAAAATATCTTCAAAACTGCGACCTGTATTTTGGGAACAAGTTTAACATGGTCATCCAGCCGGACGAACGGCTTTGAAAATGATTACTAGTGATGGTAGGACTGTTTTTTAACCGTTACAAACATCTACAAAAACGCAAAATACCCCCCCCCCCCTTTTGGTGATGTAGGGTATAATGAAAGAAACGTAAAGCAACAACTACAATTACAAGAGTGCAAAACTGAAGAAGAAAACAAAAAAGAACAGACAGTAAAAAACGGCTTAAGAATTATCAGACTAAATGGAAAACTGTATGGAAAACAAAGAAAACATTTTAGAATTTAACAACTTAAAGAAGAATTTTTTTTTAAGTTTTATTTAAAAAAAATGAATTTTTAAATAAAATTTCACAAAACGACAGTCATCACGACAGTCATCCCAAAGGGTCATCTATATATAAAAATTAATCTGTGTTTGTCTGTTTGTTTGGCACTAGACTCCTAAACCTCTGGACCGATTTTGCTAAAATATTCACAAAATGATCTCCATATACCCAAAAGTAACATAGGCTATAAAAATTGTCCATAGGACCAGGTGGAGAGGTACCCTCCATAGAAAGCAAATGTTGATTATCAAATTTTATTTCAGTCACTTCTCCAAGGAACTGTTTTACTAGACAAAATGAAGGATGAATAGGATGAGGGAGAGAGGTAAATATCATCGAATATCTAAAAAACACTACACCGAGAATTTTCAAATTCCGTTCCAACCACTTTTTTACAAGACAAAATGTGTGGCGGATAGAATCAGGAGGAGATGTAGCCCCCATACAAAGCAAATTTTGATCATCGAATATATAAAGAACTGGTCCCGATCACTTTGTCAAGGAACCGTTTTACTGGACAAAATGAAGAACGGATAGGATCAGAGGGAGAGGTGTCCCCCATAAAAAGAATCAAAATTTTTTTATCAACATCGAATATCTAAAAAAACTATAACATCAAAAGTTCTCAAATTCGACCCCAAACATTTTGGGAAGAATTAAATACTCAAAATATAAGACGGTTAGGATCAAGGGAAAATGTACTCCCATACAAAGCAAATATTAATTATCGAATATCTAAAGAACTGTGAAAGCGAATGTATACAAATTGGTTTCAATTACTTTCCCAAAGATCTTTTTTATTAGCCAAAATGTAGGACGAATACGACCAGGGGGAAAGATAAGCCCATACAAAGGAAATAATAATTATCGAATATCTAAACAAATATAACCGCGAAAGTTCTAAAATTTCCAAACAGTTTTACTGGACAAAATATAGAACGGTTCGGATCAAGGAAAAAGGTAGCTACCAAGCATTGCTCCAGATCCCTCATATCTGAATCGATTTTAAATATTTTCATATGCGTGAATTCTTTGCTAAATCAACAACCTTCTATCATACATTATCAACAATTTCAACAGATGCGCACAATATAGAAGTGGTTGTAATGTTTTAATCCTTATTTTAGGTAGACACTTATTTGAAGCTACAAATGTTCTACATCGGTGATTTGAAAATTATATCAAATTTTCAAAATTGTTATTTTCAAACTTTGATTTTAAATCTTTAAAATCGATTCAGATATAAGGAATCTCATTGAAATCGTTATAGCCGTTTGGAAGTTACAGACTAATTTTCATTTCATTTCTTACCTTAAAACACTGTGTACCATTGGAATCAGAATCGTTATCAGAATTCGTCGGGTATTCTGTCGGTCCAAGCATTGTTGTGAACCTCTACATTTTACAATTTTAGAGATATCAGGAGAACATTTGATCAAACCAGAGACAAAACCTTAAGAAATTGTTTACAATCAGACTGATATTTCAGGTAGCTCCCATAAAAATGTTTAAGAGGTTCTATACGCTATTGATTTTAGCTGAAACCTCTTCTATAAAACCTTTTTAAGATTTATAGAACCAAAATATGTTTGATGGCCATGGTGTAGAGTAGCATATAGTCGACCTTGATCGACTATTACACTCTTTTCATATATCTAGAAAATGACTTTTATTTTAATATTACAAACAATTTAAGTACTTTTGTATGAATTTTATTCTTTCATTTATTCTGTCTCTCTCTATTTCCCTTCTTTTTCTATTTTTGTTTTCATATTTAATCCTTTTCGGTGCTTAAAAGTGGTTTAATATAAATATTTTATTGTGTTTTATATTTCTGGGGGGGGTGAAAGTGGAGGAAAAGTAAAACACAAGATTTGCATAAATAAAAATATTTTTTATGGAAAAAAGTAAAAATTTAATTTAATTCAAACTATTAAATTTAGTTTTTCTTTCATATTTTCTTTTTGTTGTTATTGTTCAGTTGATGGCAGCAGATCAGTCTTCCAGATGAATGCCTCAGATGATAATTTTTCTACGGTTGTTAAATTTGTGGCACAAAAATGTCTTGTTGCATTTGGTTGGATTAATTTTTCCACTGTTGCATCTCCTCCTCTCAACGTTTGTTTTTCCATTTAAAAACGTATAAAAATGTTAATAATCCGCCATAAAATGCAATTTTATTATTAACTAGCTAAGACCCGGTAAGCTTTGCCACCCTTAAAAGGTGGGTGGTAACACTATCCATGATCCTATCATTCCGAAATTGGAACCAATTTGAATACTCCAGCTTTTACAGTTCTTTAGATATTCGGTAATTAATATATGCTTTGGGTGGGTGGACCTTGATCCCCCCGTCCTATATTTTAATAAGTAAAACAAATTGTTGAAAGAGTGATCGGGTCTAATTTGAAAAATATTGCTGTTACAGATACTCGATAATCACTATTTTCTTTGTATGGAGGCTGTCTCTCCCCCTGATCCTATCCGTCCTTCATTTTGTCTAGTAAAGCAGTTCCTTGATAAAGTGGTTGGCACTAAATTCGACAATTCTTGCTTTTTTTTAGTTCCTTAAATATTCGATGATCAATATTTGGGGTCTACCTCCTACCCTGATCCTATCCGTCTCACAGTTTACTTCATAAAAAGTTCCTTGCAAAAATTATTGGGACCAAACTTGAAAATACTCTCTATTATAGTTCTTTAGATATTCGATGATCAATATTTTCTTTGTATAGGGGTTACCTCTCTCCCTGATCCTATCCGCCCCATATTTTATATTGTAAAATAGTTCCTTGATAAAGTTATTGTTCTTTAGATATTCAATGATCAATGTTCTTTGTGTATTAAGAAATATGAGAAAGTCCTTTCTGGGGCATTAATGTCTTTTAACATTGGGCTAAGATAGTTCATTCCTTGGTACTCCTTATCGAACCTCTACCAAGATAACATCATGCTGGAAGCCCAGCTTCTGCTGTCTTGCTAGTATAACAACGAAAAAATAGCGGTGCAGATGCAGACAGTAAACAACAGGTTCAATAAAGCGAGAGTGGCATTTGGATTCTTCCAATCAATATGGAGAAAATCACAAATATCCCAGCAAACAAAGCTTAGAATACCAGGTTAGCATCGAACGCCTACAGGTTTTCATCAAAAAGTGAGTTAAAATTATATCCAAAATATTGTAGCCTAATAACTTCAACAACATAGATCTTTGGAACATTACAAACGAGGAACTAATAACGATAATAAAATGGAGGTGGAACGTCCATATTATCAAAAAATGATCAAAGTTCAAAAAGCAGTGACCGGTCAAGAAACACTTGGAAACGTTCGATACTTCGTACAGCAAACAAGGAGATGCTTCGTATATGGGCTGAAATATAGCAGAAAATCAAGACCTGTACATTCTAACGGAATAATTCCGTCTTATCGCATTTCATTTAAGATATGAAATTGAAAGGATCCAATTAGGGTCCGGTGAAATTGAAACTATTACATGAAGAAGATGAATGTAGGAAGAGGTTCCTTTTTCTTATCCCATAAAATTGAAGCAGTGAAACTTAAGTCATTTTTATATTTCATCGCCTTTCTCCTGGTAATGAAAGTTTTAATTGAACTATTTGATCTTGTTATTTCTGAATACACATAGTTCTGACATTGTAGATCTCCTCCTTTACTTCGCAACAAAGTACTAAAAAAGAAGTCATATATAAGACTTTTGTATTATGACCTGTGGAAATTGGGTAATTGGGACTTATTTGGACCTCTAGAAAAGATATCTGAAAGGTTAAAAAATAATTTTCTATCATTACAATTTGCAAAACAATGTATGTTGACGGAACTACTTTGTGCATAGACTTTGGTCTTTTTTAAATGGCATCTATTTCGATAAATTCAAATCGCATATCCCAAATTAGGCTACATTTCAGAACAAGATAACAGAAAATGGCTTGTTCCATTCTTTACCTCAAAACAGGAAAACGGGAGTTTTGATGGATTGACCTGTTTTATCTACACAACCTATATATAAATGAATCTGTGTTTGTTTGACTTATAGACAGCTAATCTGTCGATTGTCTAAAGAACTATGACAGCAAGAATTTTCAAATTTGGTCCTAACCACTTTATAAAGGACCGATAGAAACAGGGGAAGAAATAGCCTTCATACAAAGAACTTATTAATAATCGAATATTTAAAGAACCACGAGAGTTCTCTAATCTGGTCTTAATAAATTTTTCGAGTATCTGTTTTACCACATAGAATGAAAGACGGATAAGATCATAAGAAGAAGGGTCCCCCATAGAAAAAAAATGTTGATTATCAAATATCTAAAGAACTATAACAGCAAAAGTTCTCAAATTCGACCTCAAGAATTTTTTTTACTGATCAAAATATAGGACGGGTAGGATCAAGGGAAAGGTTCTCCTATACAAAGCAAATATTAATAATCAAATATCTAAAGAACTATAATAGCGAGAGTTCCAATCACTTTTTCAAAGAACTATTTTAGTGAGCAAAATATAGAACCGTTAGGACCAAGGGGAGGGATACCCCCATATAAAGGAAATATTTATTATCAAATATCTAAACAACTTTAATAGCGAAAGTTCTATATTTTGACCCCAAACAGTTTTACTGGAAAAAATGAAGGACTGTTGGGGTTAAGGGAAGAGGTAGCTGCCATGTAATGCAAATATTGAATAAAATTTTAGAACGGACCAGGTACAAGGGCATTTGTAATTTTTTAATACACATTGCAATTTGTGATTTTGGACTGAGGCGAATGTATATGCAGCAAAGCGCAACGGGTAAAAACTAGTCATTTATAAGAAGACTATATCTTTCGGTACATGAAACAACATTTTAATCGAAATATTGCCTGCCTCGATTATTACTTTTTTGTCACCGAGTTTGAGGTTATTGTCTTGACAATAAGGTTATTGACTTTGATAGGTGAAAAACTTAACTAAACTTATAATTTCTTAAATTTTCAAAAAAATAAACTCTACTTTAATGAACAACATTTTAAGCTTAAACTGACATGACAAGAATTAAGTTCATTAAACTTTTTCTGCATTGATATTTATCTTCTTTTTTTAAAAAAGCACTATTTAATTAATTAATTTATAATCATTAGTTGCAGTTGGTAAAATAAAGAAACTTCTTTATTTTCTTAAACCAAATAAAAATCACGTTAAAAAAATTACAACAACAAGAAAATAACAGAATAAAAAAATGCAACGAAGTAAAAATAATTGCAACTTATTTGGTGCGTGAAAGAAATGCAATTTTAAT
This sequence comes from Cochliomyia hominivorax, assembly GCA_004302925.2. Taxonomy (NCBI): domain Eukaryota; kingdom Metazoa; phylum Arthropoda; class Insecta; order Diptera; family Calliphoridae; genus Cochliomyia; species Cochliomyia hominivorax. The sequence goes on from PYHX02000158.1 coordinate 22,712,776, forward strand.
GCACCATAATGGGTCTCTATGCACCATCACTACCACCACCAACATCATCATCGTCATCATCATCGTCATCATCGTCATCATAACATTACCTTTAAATAACTGATGGTTACTGATGGTACTGATGTTGATGGCGAAGGCATTTGGTGATGATGATGATAATGATGAGTTGCAGCAGGCTGAAGATAAATAAGTTAAACATGGAAAAACAATGTTGTTCTATTTAAAATGTTTAAATTAACAGAAAAAAACAACAACAAAAAATATTATAATTTTTTTATCGCTGTAGATATTTTTTAGTGGAGTAACGTGTAAATTTAAATTTATTTGCACACATAAACGATATATAAATGTATAAATATAGTTGAAAATCTTTGGTATGGTTAAGTGTATTCACCGGAAACCGGTTAACCGTTTTTTGTATTGCAGAAAACCGACCGATTTCGAATAATTTCTGTTTTCGATTATTTTCGACAAGCCGGTCGATTAACCATTTTTTAATGGAAATCATTTTTAAACTTTTCACTATTATATTCAACTTCATTTTTTGTCTAATAAATAATTATTTTTTTCTATAAATTTATAACAATCAAACAAAAACCGGTTTTTTAACATAAAACCGTACTCGAAACCGGTTTTTTTGGAAAAGTATATTTTTCGAATAACTCCAAAACCGTTTTTTTTAAATGTCGGATTTTTTAATACACTAGTATGGTTGTTATTTTGGCATAACCCAACAAACATTTTAAAGTATCTTAACTATAGAGGCAGAAGAAAGTCGTATTTAACTAACTTCTTACACAAAACGTGAGACCTTGAAGATTGAAAATCTTTAAGAAAAATTATTGGAATCTTGTTTGATGTCATCAAACAAAAACCGATTTTTTTAACATAAAACCATACTCGAAACCGATTTTTTGGAAAATGTTATTTTTGGAATAACTTCAAAACCGGTTTTTTAAAAATGTCCGTATTTAACTGACTTCTTACACAAAACGTGAGATCTTGAAGATTGAAAATCTTTAAGAAAAATTATTGGAAACTTGTTTGATGTCAAACATTAATGAGGAATTTAAAATATAAGTAGAAGTCGCTGTGCAATATTATACGAGGGTCGGTACATAATTTCTTTTAGCACCCATGAAACCCTACCAAAAAATCATTTTAAAACTTATGAATTTCCAGAAATGTTAGTTTCATAAGAATGTATTTCATCTTAAAGCATAATCCGAAAAGAAAAACAAATTATACGAGGTTCGTTCATAAATTTTAGTCACGACCTAAGCCGACTGCAAAGTTCCTTCTATTTTTTATACCCTACACCACCATAGATGGTGGGGTATTATGCCTTTGTGCAGATGTTTGTAACGGGCTGAAAAAATCAATTCTTGAGTCGATTTAAACATATCCGTCCGTCCAGCTGATTGTCATTGTAAAGCTTGTTCGCAAAGCACACGTTGAAGTTTTAAAGATATTTTAATAGAATTTTGCACGTGATAATATTTTGGCCCAAGGACAATGCTTATTGGAATTGGTTATGATCGGTCCATTTTTCATATAAGCGTCAGACAAATGTCCCCTTGAACAGAGTTTTTAGTCCATACGATTTTAACTAAATTTAGCCAAAGGAACTAATATTATATTCTAAAATGATGTACCAAATTATATAAGGATCGGTCCATTATTTCTCATAGCTTCCATACAACCATCCTCACTTTCAAACTTACAAATCTCACATATACTACGGTATTGTAAAAATATTTAGTAAAATTGAGATAAATATGAGCCAAAATCGCTGTACGAAATAAAACGAGAGTTGACCTATAATTTCTCCCAATTCCCTTATAACCCTCTAGAAAGAATTCCCTTTAAATCAAATAAATTTCACGAAAATGGCAGGACCGATTATAAAATTTTTACTTGTTTTTTTTTTATTTACTAATTTTTGATAGGGCTTGTGAGAAGATCTCATCCCGAAAATCACCTAAAATTTGTTCAAAACAAAAAATGTTTTTATGTCAATAAATGTTGCCACATTTTTGGAAAGAATCCATGAATCAAAGTTCAAAATTCAGATCAATACAACTTTTTAACGGATCATGCTTTTATATGGTTATTACGATAACATTTTCCAGCATTTTATAGGAAATCTGACCCAAAGAAAATAAATAGGACACAAGGAGAAGGTGGTGATAAAGAGAGAGAGAGAGCGAAGATGTAAGTTGAGAGTCTAAGAATAGTGGCATGACAGAAGTAGTAGGTAGATTGTTGTCTAGTGGTGCAATCCGTATCAGAGAAATTTGTGAAAATCTTGAGTAGAAATAATCTCTTGGCCTCATCCAATATTGGTTATAATATCCTGGCAAGCAAAAACGTTGGTTAATTATACCATCTGTCTAGATTTCATCCTTTATACGTTTCTGACAAGCGGTGAGTGGCAAAACACATAGACGATTAGTGCCTCCATCTATGAGATTGGTTCCTACTTCCGCCAGGGCATCATCTTCAAGATTGTCCTGATTAGTTCCGTATTCATTCATAGACGAGGGCCTATATTAATCAAGCTAACTTAAAAAACAAGGGTAAAAATGGTTTAAAATGGCCAAAACTGAAATGTCATCGACTATCATAGGGTCACTCTGACTACATTGGAACTAGAACTATTCTGAATCAACTCGAAATCATCATAGCTCAAATGCAATATCATTTAAATATCTCTAACGGTTACAGAATTATTTCCAAATAATCGATTTGAACACATTGTTTAGCCTTTTAGGAATTTTTGGCGCAAATAGCAGGCAGGTTTTTCAGAATTAGAACAAAATTCATAGTTCAGCGTAAAATGTTAGCAGTTTTTCGGAAAAAGTTTTTATTTTGAACAAAATATCTCTTAATTATGTTATAAAAACTAATAAAGACTCAAATAGTAAAATCCATTTTAGCCATTTTCCAACAAAATTTTATACCTGTAGTAAACAAACCTGGAGGTCCACAATTCATTACCTGGAATCACTAAGAACTTGAACTGTTCCAAATCAATTGGAAAACACTTTTTAAAAAATCTGTATATAATTTTATTGATAAATATTTAAAAGTTTCAAAGTTACAGAATTATTTTGAAGAATTAGTACTTTCAGACCATTGTGCATCTGTCAAATATTAAGTTATAATGACAGGAATTATAGTCTTTAAAACACCATATGTGTTGTAATCAATATGGACCATATTATTAATCTGTATGTCAAATATTGGCCATCGAACAAATTTTGCAAATGAAGACATTTTATTGGATACAATATTGTTCTGCACAACAAATTGTTTGCTGGGACATCGTGAATATATTTATATGTATTGAAATATGTTTATAATGATTGTATGTTAATTTTACCAAGCGATAGAGTGTTAATAAGGCTTATTCATAATTTATTTTTCACTGTACTCTAAAGAACTGCAAAACAATGTTTTCATCATGGGCAAATTCACGATGAAAAAAGTGGGTCAGTATTTTTAAAGACGTTTCAAAAAGAGTTATTAAGAGAAAATGTTGCAGTTAAAATATGTGTTAAATTAAAAGAAAATATAAAATATTATCCGGAATGGAAAGTATAAAAATATGAGCATTTAAGTTTTTCCTTTCTTTTAAATATATTAAATCAATCATAATCGAGTTTATAATTATCCTTTGACCCTTGAACAGTTCATTAATTAAGTTTTTTCTTTTTATTTCTAATTTACTATAAAACAGCTCTGGGTGAGTAAACACTTTTCACGACATCGTCGTTATCTGTTTAAGGTGGTGAGGCCGTATTTTGTTTGATCGCCTTCGGGAGTTTTGCGTTTCGTTCTTTCGCATTCGTTAATGTTGAGACGTCGCATAGCGGTATTCATTTGCCATTGTCCAGGGTTTAACGCATTTATCACATGCACTCGATTTAAGTTTGAAATATCACTGATGAAGACCATAAAAAACTTAAGATTATGACAAAGGATTCAAGATTTTATCCTTCCCATACGAAAGTATATATCGTAGTTTAAAGTAACTGGAATCATCTTGATATACCCTTCCTTTATGGCTTAGAGCCCTTACAGTCAAATTTTAAAAACCCCAAGAAAAAAATAATTTCCTGCAATTGGTAAATCTTGACTCTAATTTTATAACAAAAGAATTTAATTTGTTTTAAAATTTTCTAACTTCCTTATTCTTCCGTAGTTCTGAAATACAATTTTCATCATAACTCCTCAGTCATCTATTTAATAGATTTAAATCCCATCCTTTTTATATCCTACACCACCGAGAAGGAACCATAAAGTGTTTCTGAGTCGATCGGTGTACTCAAAAGTGTGCTTTTGACCACGGCCAATTTAACGATGTCCGTATTTTGCGCCAAAGACGAACCCTATTGGATTAGGTTATAATCAATCTACTATTTCCTTTAGCTTTTCTACCTGGAATAGATCGTAATGCTCCCCTGCAAGATCCACTTCCGAATATTACTTTAAAGTGTATACAAATATCTCAGGTATATTGTGATTTTCCATTAATATTTAGTTTAAATTAGATAAATTAATGGGTCGGTCCATAATTTTAAACAGCTCCCATATAACTCACCAAAAGATATCGTTTTAAAACTCATAAATTCCACATAAATCTTGGTATCATAATAATAATAAGAGACTCTCTCTCCATAGTTGTTTTTATTATAGAGTCGGTCCTAACCGACAATAATACTCTAACTTAAAACTAGAACTCTTACTTGTTATATCCAATTTACTCCTTACAATATTGAGAAGAATTAAAATGATTTTTAATAAATTCACAACGACCACGATCATCTCCAGTTTTTCCACAATCCATATCAGTTGAACCACTTGTTAATTTATTATTGTCATCTGAAACAAAAACAAAAATTAATAAATCATCTCAATTTCGCTAACTCCTCTCCCATACTCACCCATTGCCTTGTCATCCCATTCAATAGCCATATTATGTAGCAAAACTAAAGCCACTATAACATGACGATTTGTCGATGCTGAACCATACAGCTCATTATCCAATATAGCAAATCTCTGACGCCAAAGATTTAGGCAAAATCTTGCTGGTTCATAAGTTAAACGTTGAGCATGATTGAAAGCCTGTTCGGCCAAACTAAAGGCACATGGTACCGGTGTATAGAGATAAGAAGTACATTTTAAAGAACTGTCACCCAATAAAAGGCGACCACGAAACTCGTTTTGCTCAAAACGCTCTTTGATACGAGTCTGGGCAAATATTTCTGCAGATGTTAATGTACTGCTGCTTCCTGTCGTTGCCGCTAATTGAAAACGACAATCTAGATCACGTATTTTAAGATCAGCATCGGTTACAATTTGTATATGTAAAATATCGTCGGGTTTTGTTTGGGTTTCCTTGTCGTTGGCCGAACGTTTGCATGTTACTTTTGTATGAGTTACAGCGCCAATCACTTGAGGCATTTGGGCTAAACTATAGAAGGATTTAGTGACTTTCTCCTTTTCGAGTAGAAGACAAGGCATGCGTATATAACGGGAAGCTTTAAATGATAATGCCTCTGCTACACGTTTACTTATTTTTAAAAGAGTTTGAAATTTAACTCCATGAATGCGAGCAGTGATTTCAGGGTGCTGAAAAAGGATTTGGAAGTTAATTTGCAAAAAAATGTTTCTATTGAAAAGGAAGAAATTTTTCAGAAAACTAAATACACTAAATTTGATCTTTTTAGAGAAAATTTGAATTTTGGATGTAAAATTAAACTTTTAGTGAAAATTTGAATTTTTTTATTTATTATTATTATTATTATTATTATTATTATTATTATTATTATTATTATTATTATTATTTTATTTATTATTTTATTTTATTTTTATTTTTTATTTTTTTTTTTTTTTTTTTTTGAAAAAAGAGAATTTTTTATGGAAAATTTGAATTGTTTAATGAAAAAATTGAATTTTAATAGAAAAATTGAATTTTTTTGTGGAAAATAAATTTTTTTCGCGAAAATATGATTTTTTTAGAGAAGAATTGAATTTTTCAGTGAGAAATTAAGTTTTTTTTATTGAAAAATTGATTTTTAAGAGAAAAATTTAATTTTTTAATGAAAAAATCAATTTTTTAATAAAAATTTTAATTTAATTTTTTTGTGTAAGTTTGAATTTTTTTATGAAAAAATTAATTTTTACTAAAAAATCGATTATTTTTAGTGAAAATTTGAATTTTTAGTGAAAAATTTAATTTTTTAAATGAAAAGTTAAATATTTTAGTAAAAAATTGAATATTTTAGTGAAAATTAGAAGTTTTAGGGAAAAATTGAATTTTTAGTAAAAAAATACTTGTTTTTGGTAAAAATTATATTTTTAACGAAAAATTTAATTTATAAAAAAATTTAATTTTAAGTAAAATTTTTTTTGAGAAAAATTGATTTTTATTGAAAATTGAAATTTTTTAAGAGAAAAATTTAATTTTTAGTAAAAAATTGAATTTTTAGTAGAAATTTGATTTTTTAGTAGAAATTTGATTTTTTAAGAAAAATTAAATTTATTGAATTGTTTTAGTGAAAAATAGATTTTAGTAAATAAAAACTGAATTCTAAACAAGTCTTTTTTTTTTAATTTAGCTTAAAATTAGAATTTCAGTTAAAAATAAAATTTTTAAAGAAACTTTATTTCTTTGATCAATTTTTTTCCGAACTTTATATTTTTTAATATTCTCTGAAGAACTCTTAATGAAATCTAAAGATCTGCCATAAGCCCAGTTCAAAGTTCGTCAATTTTGAAACAAACTTAAGCTTCTTAAAACTTTTTGTCATCTTATTATGCAGTTAAATGAGAAGTGTATTTTCCTGGACGCCCGATATAACGACCAGGTGATAATTTTAATGAACAAATCTATTTTTTTAAACATGTTTTATACGAATATAGAATTTGGATTTCGACAACAAATATTTTTTTTAGATTATTTCTTAACCTGATATCTTATCTGAACTAGAGTTCTTTTAGCCAAATTACTCCTTCCTACAGTATATGTTAAAAAGTTTTATTTTAAGTTCAAAAGTCTCCGAATTATTTTCAAAAGCAAGGTTTGGAACCAGTGTGTAGTGTAGAGTATATATACTACGTCAAATGGAGAAGGTTATAGACTCCAACAATTTTCAATAGGAACAGGTGACCCCCCCGCCATAATTCCTTTCTTTCCATAAAATTATCTCTAAAAATCATCTAATACTTACCTCAGTCCCACCCCAATATCTAATGGCAGCCATTATTTGATTCTCTAACGGTACTTGATTTTTCCTCTCCTTTCTCTCACCATTCGATTGTTCGATTTCTAAATCATCTCTTAGCATCTCCACCAAACGTTTCATATTTTCTTTACTAAATCTATAGCTACGACGAAATTGCATTTCTGTTAAATCCATTAATGGATTAAAACGTCTTGCTTTAACATTCTGGGATACACACAAAGTATTATATTGTCTACTTGTTTCAATGCGTTTAATTATACTTTCCATATTGAGGAATTCTTGAAATGTATTCAATTCATTAAGATCGTGTTGGAAATTCTCATATAATTGTAATTCCATTTTGTTTTAATTTATTGTTTCTTCAATTGAAAAACATTAAAAATTTTATTAAATTCACTTTAATTGAATTTTAATAAAGTTTCTGTAACGTCAAGTGTTTTTTTGTGGCAAAACTTGTATTTGTTTGTGTAAATGTATGCGATTGTTTACAAACAATCATTCACAATAAGAAACCGGAAAATAAAGAATTGAAGGAACTTGCAAAACATGAACGGTTGATGAAAAAATTAAGGTTTGCTAAAAAAGTAGTAGGAATGTTAACAGTTAAATGTAGATTATAAAATTGAAATAATCTTTTTTAATTTAATAGGGAGTGCAATCGGAAAATTCTTAAAACACGTTTTTCATGAAAACATTTAACCCAAGTAATATTTTCTTTTTTTGGGGATTCAAGTTATCTTTAAAAAACAGTTGTCAGTTATTATGATTAATGTCAAAGAAATGAATATATTGTTAATTTCATAGTTCAACTAAATCCAACTCGATCCTACAAAAGGTTGAACAAGCATTCAAAGGTACCGAAAGAACCTTTGAATGCTGGTTCAGGTAGAAAGAATGATTCACAAGATGTTTCTATAGCTCAAAAAAATAAAACAAAAAGTTTGCAACACATCCGAATATTTAGTATGAAAACTTTAAAGCTAATAAGGGTTTAAAAATATACAAGGATCAAAAATTCCAAACAGCGACGCTATTACGTAATAGGGACACAAAAAACATAGCACGGAAATTGAAGTCAAGGCTAAAAAAAATATTTTTTATTACATATTGAATGATGAAGAGTACGTTCTGTCAGATTTTTCGCAATTTCCGTGTAAAAATTTGTATGTTGCCGTCAAAATTTCTCAAAATTTCCCAAAAAGTATTTGGTATGTCGAGCAATATGCACTTGTGGCAAAAGATGTCAATCATTTGTTTGAATGTTAGCAAACAAGGCTACTTCAATTCATAAGTCTTCATAATGTGTACACTTATTTTTGACTTGATTTGGCATTTTGTTCCTATGATTAAAAAGCCATTGAGAGTTACAAAAATAATAATGTGGAAATTATGCCAAGAGAAATCCAAAGACAGAAGCAAAGACCAGTCGAGAGATATTGGGCACTTGTTAAAAGAAAATTCAAGAGCACAAAAAGTTGTCTAAAAGTGTGATTGATTTCGAATTCGCAATTAAAACCACTACTGATTATAACTATATATTTTTGTAAATTGTAAAAATTTCAATCCAATTAAATATTAAAACTGTAAGTTTAGTGGTTTCGTTTTTATTAACATATATGTATGTCAAATAAATTTCGATCTCACTCTTTATGTCATAAAATTTCCTAATGAAAACTATTTTATTAAAATTATTACAAAAATTTAGCATATATTAGGGAGAAAAGACATTGAATAGTTATATGCATTTTTTTCTTTTTATTTCTGTTACATGTCAATCACACTTTACAAACATTTTGTTTTTTGAAGTATGTATTTTAACAAACATCAATTTTTGTAAATCTGGCAATCATGTTTACAACTATTCACAATTTGTAAATAAACAAAAGTACGTAAATATACAACTGTGTTCATTAGGCACTTTAACATTTTTCTCCTCTCTTTTCTCATATTCGCTAAAGAAAAAGCAAATAATCCTGAAGTTAAGTGATACCGCGAGAATAAATAATAAAAAATAATATAATTAAATCAAATTTAATTAATAAAATAGATATGTATATATAATTAAAGGTACATTTTAGAGCCTTGATTATATAGAGAATATTTAGTTATGTTTATCTCTTTACAACTTGTGCTTTTAAATATTGTGATCAAGTGCCAAAGTTAATAACTTCAAAAAAGATTATTTTTAGATCAAAAATAAATATATTTCTAAGAAACTCTATTTTAATTATTATTTGAAACATGTCAGATGATCAAAATCGTGGACGACGTCGTCCATCAAGAGAATATTATGAACATGGCAGTTCATCATCTCGTCGTGCCCGTGAACAATCTTATGCTGAGGAGCCGGTAAGTTGGTTTATTAGTTTCTCATATGCAAAAAAAATAGTATTGAGTTACTAAAGCGGACAAAGAAAAACATGCCGGTATATTATTTTGCTAAATAGAAGAAAGTTGTCTGTCAATTGTAAAAATAATTTAACTTTATAAATTTTTAAACATCTTTTTCAGATATTTTAAATCTTTTTGTTTTACAAAATACATATTTTATTTAGGAATATCCCTACGAGCATAAATGTTTTTATACCATGATTATATGAATTTTAAGTTTTGTCCGATTTTCCTCTCATAAAATATTATCCAACATATTTTTACTTGTTATAAATTTCCAAAAAATGTTTTGTTTACCTTAATTTAATTACATTTTCAATTTGCGGTTTTTCCACAATCCTCTTACATTTCATTGAATGCTGAATGAGCAGTTTGCTACAACAAAAGTACACTAAAAACAACTGTACTTTTAGAAAAACATTTAACCGCATTAATGGAGCGATTTTTTTAGTCGATTTTGCCATGACCGCACTATAGTAAAAAAAATACATTCATATTTATGTTTTAGGTTATGATTTATTTTAACGGCATTTTTTTAGTAACACCTATGGGCACATAAATGGCGCAACCTGAAATTTCTCATTTAATTAGTTTTTTGCAAATAAAATGTATGATGTTAAAATTTTTGTTAATCGTTCCAAAGACCAGGAACTTAATCCTCATTTTATTCAGAAGACATTAAAATATGGTAGTGACAGCATTTTGGTTTGAGATGCATTTCCTTACACTGCTTTTTTCAACATTCTCTCCAGCATCAGCAACATAAAATATTTGATCAGGAAGTTGTGAAGTCATTTTTTTAAATACCAATTTTCCCAAAAATTTTGTATTTGCAATACAAATGTTTACTTATCAACCATAATATCTCATGTATATGTATCATGTAGGGTAAAAACATTTAATCAGGTGTATTAAAGATATACCAAGTTAGATATTCAATTACAATTATAATATTTTATACAAAATTGAATTCAATTAAATAAATTCGCCAAATTCATGTCAAGTAACCATATATTTTATTTCAGCGACCAAAACTCTATAAAAGAGATAGGGATTCACCCGAAGATCGTTCTAGATTATCCTCCGTAAAACGTGAATATTCCGAAGAACGTTCACGATCCTCATCATCACATCGTCAATATGAAGAAAGGCGAAGAGGTGATCGTGATTCACTCGATAATCGACCATCTACCTCACAAGGATATTCCCGAGAAGCTATACCTGAAATTCCTGCTGCAGCAGAAGGTGGAGGAGGTGATAGCGGCAGTGTTCCTCCTCCTGCTGCTGGTGATAAACGTAGAGATCGCAATAATCGTTATGAAATATCATTGGTACATACCAAACCAGCTGATGTTGAAACCAAAATGGGTTCTCAGGGTACAGAAATCATACTACAAACAAATTATTTTCGTTTAAAAACTACACCAACCTGGAGGTTATACCAGTATCATGTTAGCTTTTCACCCACCATTGAATTGAGACGTTTAAAGAGTGGTATTCTATCGGAGCATCGTTCGAAATTGGGTGGCTATTTATATGATGGCACAAAATTATTTACCACCGTTAAATTACGTGAGGAACAAACTATATTGCATACGAAATCGAGACAAGGAGAAAATTACGTTATAACCATTAAATATGTTGGTCTAATATCAATGACCGAATGGCAATCATTGCAAATTTTAAATTTGATTCTCAGACGTTCCATGGAGGGTTTAAAATTACAATTAGTAGGAAGGAATTTTTATGATCCCATAGCAAAGGTATATAAGAGATGAAATTTTAAAGTTGTTATGTCTTGTTCTAAAAATATTCTTGAATAAATCTTTTCAGATTGATATACGCGAACATCATATGCAATTATGGCCTGGTTATCAGACCTCTATACGGCAGCATGAAAAAGATATTTTATTGTGTGCCGAAATTGCCCACAAAGTGATGCGCACTGAAACAGTCTATGATATTTTCAAACGTTGTTTCGATCGTAGTTCTGGTGATTTTCGTGAAGATTTCAAACGTCATGTTATTGGTTTAACTGTTTTAACCGATTACAATAATAAAACATATCGTATCAATGATATTGATTTCCAAAAAACTCCCAGAGAAACCTTTAATATGAAAGGAGAAAATGTTTCTTTTCTCGATTATTATTACAAAAGATATAATTTACGTATTAAGGATCCCGATCAACCTCTTTTACTGTCTAAATCAAAAGAACGTTCTGTACGTGGAGGTGAAAAGGAGGTGGTTATTCTAATACCCGAATTATGTCGTGCCACAGGATTAGATGACAGCATGCGGAATAATTTCCGGTAATTTTTATAATTTTATTATTTTTTTAATTCACATAAGATTAAATTTGTTATACATAATTACAGTCTGATGCGTGCCTTAGCCGATCACACCCGTATGAATCCAGATCGTCGTATTGATCGTTTGAGAATTTTCAATAGACGTTTACAACAAACTGAGGATAGTGTACAAATTTTAAACGAATGGAATATGAAATTAGAGGATCGTTTAGTGGAAGTCCGTGGCCGTATATTGGATCAACAAAAAATTGTTTTTCTTGATCATAGAAAGTTAGTTTTGATCGTTACTTTTTCTTTGATTTGTTTAATCAGATAATAATTTGTGCGTTCTTTTAGGGAACCTTCTGGCGAACAAGCTGATTGGACTAGACATTGTCGTATTGGTATGTTTACTAGCCCTTCGCGTGGTTTAGATCGTTGGTGTGTGATTGCCACATCACGTAATGCTCGTGAATTGCGTAATTTTGTGGAATCTCTTATTAGAGCTGCCAATGGTATGCATATGAGAATGGAGAGACCAAGAGAGTAAGTACAATTTTTTTTCTTTTGGGTATGACCATAAAACTTTATTTAATTTGAGAAATGAAGTTATTTTCTTCAAAAGAACATTTTTGTAGAACTTGTTACAGGGAAAATTATTGAATCTAGAAGTTGAGTCCTTTTTAATTCTTTCGTAAAGGTTATATTTTTTAATAGATTTTGATTATTTTGACCAAAGACGCAGGATTGACTCATTTCTATAAAATTGAATTTTGTATATTTTAAAAAGTGATTATAGATTAAGCTTCTTTTGGCAAAATTCCCAGTGTTTACTGAGTCACAGATAGTTTTAGATAAAAAATTAAGCGAAAACGCTAAGCGTTCAAACGAATGCCATCACATTGAAAAGATTCTGGATTTTCCTTAATAATCTTCCAGAATACAACCATATGTCGTTGTTTGATCAGATTCCAGTCGTATATGACCGTCGTATACACTCCTGTCAAATATCTTCCTTACAAGGTGGCCTTTAGTCACATCATTAAAACGATAGTTGTGCAAGTCCTTTCTTTGTGGCCTTCTCATCTGGCTGTTGCCGTTTAGGCGCAGCTTCACCTGGGCCAAAAGAAATTTTCTCATTTAGGGACGCCATATGGGCCCTTACCCATTGTGAGGAATCCATCTGTTGCTTGGAGCCTAGTAGCTCAATGAACCTTAAGGTGAAGTCTCTACGAGATGCCTTTTTGTACCAAAAAGTTTTAGTTTCGCCGGAGTTAGCAGGGGAGTTGTAGGAGCGGAACAGAAGGACTAGGTCTTTTTATTTTTAATATAAACCTATAAAAATTATTCCTTTTTGCAAAATAATAAAATAGGTAGACACTAAAAGTGGTACCTTTTTAAGGTACTAAATCTGGTACTTTTCACACGTTGAAATATAATTTATTCATAATTGCATCACTTACCTTTTCCAGAGTTATTATATATGATGATCGTACCCACAGTTATATACAAGCCATGGAAGATTGCTGTCGTCAAGATCCTCAATTGATTATGTGTCTGGTGCCCAATAATATGGCCGAAAGGTAAAATATAAATTAAAACCAAATAGTCATTTCACAAAATGTTGAATTCTTTTCTCATAGATATGCCTCAATTAAAAAGAAAAGTTGCCTGGAGCGCAGCATACCCACACAAGTTATAACCCAAAAATCTGCCAGTAATCCAAAAGGTCTTATGAGTATAGCCACCAAAGTGGCCATACAGATCAATTGTAAATTAGGCTATACACCGTGGATGATTGATATACCTCTTAAGGGACTTATGACAATTGGCTATGATGTGGCGAAAAGTTCTAGGGATCGTTCCAAAGCATATGGTGCTTTAGTGGCCACCATGGACTTAAAAACAAATGCCACTTTCTACAGTACAGTAGCAGAGTGTAGTTCTCATGATATTTTGGCCAATAGTTTATGGCCCATGATGACAAAAGCTTTACGACAATACAAAAAAGAACATGATGCATTACCCAATCGTATACTCTTCTATCGTGATGGTGTTAGTGAGGGTTCTTTGAAACAATTGTACGAACATGAAGTTAAAGATATTGTGGAGAAATTAGAACAAGAATATAAAAGAGCGAATGCTAAAAATCCACCAATGTTTGCTTATGTAGTGGTAACAAAATCTATTAATACCCGCCTATTTGCTCGTGGTCATAATCCACCACCCGGTACAGTGGTAGATGATGTAGTTACTCTACCAGAACGTTATGATTTCTATTTGGTTTCCCAATCCGTACGCCAGGGTACAGTTTCACCAACTAGTTATAATGTAGTTTATAGTACAATACGTTTAACACCCGATCAAATGCAATTGTTAACCTATAAAATGACACATTTATATTACAATTGGTCGGGTACCACAAGAGTACCAGCCGTCTGTCAATATGCCAAAAAATTGGCCACTTTAGTGGGTTCCAGTCTATTCCAACCGCCACAAAATGCTTTAGAAAAGAAACTGTATTATTTGTAAGATTATTTTTATCTTAAAACTTTTTTCCGACATTAATTTTATAACATTTATTTAACAATTATCAATTTTAGTTTTTATTTACTTATCAACTTTTATTATTTAACTTTATATGTTTAATTAAAGTTCGTTATTGATTCGATTAAAAAATCAATAACAAAACTTAATTTTTATTTATTAAGTTTTTCCTACCAACAAGAAAATATTAATTTTATATTATTTTTCTTCTCTTAATTTAATTTAAGTTTTTTAGTTTTATTATGCAGTGAAATTACATTAATTTCTCTCTATTTCTTTTGTGTTTTATTAATAATTTCACTTTTAAAAATTAACTGTGTTATTTTGATAAATACTTGAATTGAAGATCTTTTATTCTTTATTTAAAATAAAAACAACAACTGTATTTCGTCTTAATGAATTTTTTGAAATAAAAATATTTTTTGTATAAATTTTAATGCATCTTTATTTCTTTATAAGACGTTATAGGTACCGTCGGTCATTGCAGAGGTATTTTATTTTGATTTCAAATTTAATATTTTTCATATTTTCCACTACCACAAGTGGTGAAGATATTAACTATATCATTATGAGTGTAACGCCAGAAAGGAATCATATGAGACCTCATAATCTAAATATATTCTTGCATCAAATCAAAATCTGAATCGATTTAGCACAGTAATTGTCAGGAAACCACTAAGTTTAAAAGTCAAACAAATGTCCTCCCGGTTTATTGCTTCAAATAGGTCCCATACATACGTTGGTATTACAATAATAGGACAAATTTAAATTTCACATAAATGTTAGTGTCACAATATTGTACTGCACAGTTAAGATTAAATCAGAAAATTATACGAGGGTTGTTCATTACTTTTTCGTAAATACTATTTGTAATCAACATTATCGTAACCACTACAATTGGATTTCCGTTCCGAAACGACACGAGTCACATTCGGCCAAAGAGACCTACTCTAACAAAAAAATCTCATAAAAATATAATTCCAAAGGTTTTTTGTGTAATACATTTTTTTATTTATTTCGGAATTAGATTCCCCATTATGAATGTTAACACAAAGATATTTTATTAAAATTCAATGTCCCACAAGAAAGAATTCACATTCTTATAAAACATTAAAGTTTTCATATTTTTCTGTTTCTTTTATTTTTAACTCTAAACATATAAATCTTTAATGAATGGAAAAATACCACTAGAATATAACTTCTGGTTTTATTTTTCCAAAGATTTTTAAATGAAGTTATTTATAGTATAAATGATTTCGTTTAAACATCATAACCAACAATGTGACGTTTGCCAATACATTCACCAATGTAAAACCAGAAAATAACTTCCATGGTTACCAAGGTGTTAAGCCAAGCTTCGCGTACGGTAACATTTTTGTAGGCACCAGTGCGAGCACCGGTTACCAAACGGCCAATACCTTGACGAATAGCTGGAATGTCAGCGGGAGTTGGTGGGGTCAACTCAACCTTGGCGTATTTCAAAAAAGTATCCAATTGGGGTCTAGCTTGGACCAAGAGTCCTGGAAATTTTAAAAAATTATTAATAACATAAAATCAAGAAGTGTGACAAGATGAAGGAAAAAATATATGTTTGCAACAAAATTACATAATGAAAATGTAAGGTTAAGAATTGATTTGTAGATTAAATATTTTTAATAATCAATATTAAACTTACTGTTAATTAAACCAGAGGATTTAGAAGCGATGCTGGCCATTTTGTATTATCTGTTGGCAATTTTCTGGAAATAAAAATTGTTATTTATTAATATTTTATTCGGGCCGAGCAAAATATGTAACTTTTTGCAATACCTGTCGTCGAAATACACAAGAAACAATTCACAATAATGTGCCATAGTTGTTATTTATCGTATAATTGACGTATTGTTATACGGTTGCCAGACATAACACATAAGTTTATAAAGTAAACGTAAGACAATTACGTCAAATGTTCGCTGTTAATTACGCCGTGCGATATTAACAATAAAAAAATATTATTAATTTTGATTGATATTGTAACTATTTCGTTTTAAGGAGCTCATTATGTTTCCAAGTTTTTAAATTTTGTTTTTTTTTTTTTTTGTGATTAGTAAAAATCGAAATGTTAAAGCTTGCAGGAGACTCGTAGAGGAAGAACTCTGTGTTATATCTGATAATATCGCTCCGGGTATATGTATCACAAATGGAGCTTTCTTTGATTGACTTTTGCAAATGCTGCATGAATGAAGAGGAATATATTATTCATTTTCTTTGCCACTGCCCTGTGTTTAGAGAGTTACGGATGCGGATTTGACAACTGCTGATGTGAGGATATTTGCGTCTTTATTTGAAATTTCAATGTAAATGCTCATTAGACTTCTTTACGGTTTATGTAATTCTCCTCCATGAATTAGCCACAACTTATTTTTCTGAATTTTACTTATAACTCTGGACTTCTAACCTAAACTTAGGTTAGGTTTTACCAAATATAATAAATGAATACCGAATTATCATTATCTTCTCAACAGTAGGAGATACACTCAACTCCAAATTAATGAAAAAAACAACTCTGCTGTGACCATTAGAAATTGTATATTGAGTTGTCTCAAACGATTCAAAAGTTTTAAACTTATTTAAAGAAAAAAAAAAAAACATTATAAAATTACTAGAAATCAAACTGGTGAGTAATAAACAAATTTAATAAGCGAATCGTGATTTCTAGATAATTTTAAAACGGTTTAATGAGTTTAAATTAAAATACAACAAAACTGTACAAAATAACCAATTTTAAAAAAGTGAACACAAAAAATCCCCCACCATCATTGAAAATACAACTCTGTTTGCCATATATTTATACAAGCTGGCAATACCACTAACACACACGCCTTTTTCTTATTTGCGACAAACGAAAAACTCACGTCTTTAAACGAACGTCGGCGTATGAAATAAGTTTTTGTGTAAAATTTATTTTAATTAAATTTTAAACAAGTAAAATATTAAAAATAATTCTAAAAAAGTAACTTAAACAAGCAAAATATCAAATAAAATAATAATGATAAAACATAAATAATATTAAGCAATAATAAAATAAAAAAATAAAAAGGTTTTAGTTCATTGAAGAGAAAAATTTTATCATTAGTAAAAGAAGGAAAGAAGGAAGAAGAAAAAATTAAAAAAATTCAACACCACCGCGGAGGCGGGGGCATAATATACAACAAGATGAGATCAAATCGATGAGACGAACGAACAACGATGTAAAAGACATAGCAATAAGAGAAAAATACAAAAAAAATGAAATGTGAATAACACACAACAACACAAAGATAAAATAATAAAAAAATACGTGCAAAGTTTTTGTTGTCTTGTACTACACTACACTGAGTAATTCTCCACTAAATATAGAGTGTTGTTGTTGTAATTGTTATTTTTTTATATTAGTGCACAGCCCTGGGAGGAGTAAAAACAAGTAGAAAACGAGAAGTAGAAAAAATGAAGTGAATTTGTGATTTTTTATTATTAATAGTATTTTTTAAAATTAAAAGTAAAAAAGATAATAAAGCTCTCAAATAAATAATAAAGTAAAGAGTGAATAATTTAATAATTATTAATTAATTTCAAATAATAAAAGATAAAGAGCATAGTTTTTTCTGTAAGAGCAGTGGGCCAACGCGAATTTTTTTATTTCACTTAAATATCCCGTTAAAAGTGTCAAAAAGTATAATATAACAAAAAAGGGATTCTTTGTTTTATGTGGTTTACTAGGGTGCTCCATTCTCCATTAAGCAGTCATTCAACCGAAAATTGATTTTTTGGCATTTGCAGCAAAAAAAGGTATGTTTAACAATTATTCCTTGTTTGTACTTCTATTGAATAAGGCGTTGTCCTCGTTATTATGTTTTATAGCCTTGTAACAATATCCTGGCTGATGTTTTATTAATCCTAATGCAAAAATTATATAAAAATAGTGTTTATTTATGTATATTCGCCACACCCTGCAAATAAAACCAATAATAAAAAAGTTTGCAAAATAAATTAATAAAAAATCAACAAAAATTATTATTTTATTTAGTAATCTTCTTGCTTAATATGTCTTATCCATACTTCCTCGCATATAATTTAAGAAAAAGCAGCATATATTTGCTAATTTGTTTTTTTTCTCTTTGTTTTCTCTTTAGTTCAATAATATTTCATACAAAAAATTTTTTATGTGTTTTTATCAGGGTTTTGTTGTTGTTTTCTTTGCAAATGCAGACATTTTAAAAACATTCACACAAAACCTATAAAAATCCGTATACTTAATACACCAACAAACTTATTAATTTGCTAAACGTCATCAAGTTAAAAAAAAAAACAAATTATAGTTTTACTGCTCTCTCATCTCATGGAGTATGTAGGAATATTGACAGATTATAACACTTTAGTTGTCAGAAGAGCATTGTTTGTGTTTGTAGTTTTCTTATTATTGACTTTTTTTCATTTATTTATTCATTTATTTTGTTGTGTGCAAATATTGTTTTATATAATTTTTTAAACAAAAGTGTAAATGTATTCTTTTATTTTATGGTTTTAAAATTCAGTTTTATTTAATAACTTAATGCTTATTGGACATATTTTCTTTTAACCACTAGCTGTGTTTATTGTTTATGTAAAAAATTAAGATTTTAAATTTTGTATACATATTTTTTCAAAAAATGTTAACTTAAAAATTATTTATTTCTTTTTTATGTATCTATTTAAATACCAGCATTTTCTTTTAATTATTTTAATTTTTTATTTTTTTAATAAAAGTGACTCATATTTTTTTGTCTCGTTGGATTTTAAGTATGACAAATTATTGAAGCAAAAAACAAAAAATATGTTTCATAAAGATTTATTAAATTAATATATATATCGTGATTCCTTTTAAAAAAATCGTATACTGATGAATATTTCCACTTACATGTTTCGCAATTTATTTCCATTTTCTGGGAAGATATACAAAAAATAAAAATAAAATTTTCTTAAAAATTTCTTGTTCAAAGACAATATTTATTATGATATCCTTTCTTTCTTACCTCCTATGTAATCTTTTTGGATACACATTGTACAAGATTTATTGAAACACATAATGCCAAATGGTTACTCTATGATTTAAGACAGTTCATAAGTTACTGCATGTCTTTGAAGTGTAATTTTCAAAACTTTTCTTTTAAAACTAACAAATTTAGCTATTGAATTGAAGGCCGCATGCGGTTTTAGCCAATCCAATATGTGAATCCTTTTATAGTCCAATCTGAACTGTAAAATTATCCTATAAACGCACATAACCAAAAAATACTTAATTAAAATTTTGTTAACTAAAAACTTTTCAATTTACGTTTTAACCTAATTTTAAGAGTTTAATTGCGGTTTTTAATGTATTTTTTACATTTTTTAGTGAGAAACGTTACATAGTAAAAATTGTTGGATAGGGCTCGGCGAAGGGTATCTTCCTTATAAACGGAATAGTTAATATAGCATATGCTCCGGACTGCAAACAGGCCATTCTAGCAGAGGTATTCTGTGTTCGTTAAATAATGGTTTCGACTAATTTGAATCATGTACCGCAGTATTATCTTGCTGGAATATGCAATCTTCATACATTTCTTTATCCATTAAAGGGAGAAGTACAACCCGCATGCAATTCGTTATAAATTGTGCTTTTAGTTTTGTTGGAACAAAACTAATTTGTCAACTGCAGAAAATACTGCCCAAAACCATGACGTTACGCTCTGCCGCCATTATGTTATGACATCTGATCATCGTTTGATCTCAAATCTTGGCAATAATATGAGTATCAATTAGGACCGTATAAATTATTTTATTTCACTCCTCTGCCCATTTCATGTATTATCGAGCGAATTTAAGGCAATTTTCTTTATGCTCTTTTTTAGAATTGGCTTGCATTTTGGCTTCTTCCATTTTAAATTTTCACCTATTTACTATATGGGAGTAATGTGTTTGGAACTCACAGGAAGGTTTAGATTCTTCTTTATTTATTTATAATTCAATTTGTTACGGGTTACATTTTATTTAATTTATTTAGAAATTTGTGCAGTAAAATTAAGATATTGTTATTATAACTAACAAGACTAGAAATAAATCGAGTTTACTTTAAAAAAGTGCCATGAGAAATAATGTTCTTATTATATTATAAATCAAAATGCTTCTTTTATTAATAATTAAGTCTAAGACCATTTTATTTATTTCATAAGTAACAACTACATGTAGATTGTAAATAATATGAATTATTTACATTTACCTTTTGAAGTTCATAAGTTTATTAGATTTTCTTTTTATTTTGTTTTACTCTAGTTCATGTACTAATTCAAATATGTTATATAACCACAAACCTTATTCAATTACTTAATAAAGTAAATACATATAAATAGGTTCTATTATGGTCTACAATATATTTATTATAAATATTTTTTAATTTAATATAAATCATATTTATTCGTCACGTTTTTTTTAATGAACTTTATGGTGCGTTTAAGTGAGTGACAAAACATATGAATGTATGTACATATAACCCTTTTTTTCTTAAATAAAACCACACAACTCAATTGAGACTTTCCGGTATCATGGAACACACACGACAACTACAAAAACAACAACAGCAGTAATAATCATAAAAGCAATTGTAGAAAAATAGTTCCTCCATCTAAACAATATATTCAAACAAACGTATTTAATACGTTTGTATATATGATGACATGGATAATAAAACAATGACAACTGGAGCAATTGAATTGAGGGAATTGGTTATTTTTTTTTTGTTGTTATTGTTATAAATAAAAATAAAAATTGCAAAAAAATATATCCAACAAATAGTAAAATGAGAACTAAACTTCCACAGTTATAAATAAAAATATTAGAAGTGGGATCGGAAAATTCTTAACATACATTTTTAAAATTAAAAGTTTTAATTGAAGTATTTGTCACTTATTAGAAATAATGTCAAATAAATATATTATTAATCTAATTAAAATGAGTGACCAGAATAAAGTACATACTAAATTATTATATTTTTAACAAAATCTTGGTTTTGGTTCGTACAAAAATCACCAAGCATTCATAGGTCTTTCGTCAAACTGTTTTCAATGTTATTAAACAACATCGAGAGAACTTACCCGTTGATAGAAAACTTGGTTCAGATCAAAGGAATGGTTAAAGTTATGTTTATCTAGCAAAAAAATAAAAGCAATAGCTTCCTACACATCCAGTAGGAAAGGAGCCCAGTTAGCACAGTGCTCGAACCATTTGGCACGAAATGTTAAAGCTAATGTAGGTTATAAAAGATATACGATGCAAAAAGTTCCCAACAGGAATGATGCTTAACATTTAGAGATAAAGAGAGTTGAAGAACACAAAACATGTATTCGAAAATTTGGTAGATATATAATAAAACAAATGTTCCAGTTCGAGCAAAGTCAACGTTAATGGATGGGATAACTAGTGATTAAAACTAAATAATTTCAATCAATAAAAAAATCAAAACTGTAAGTTTAGTTAGTTAGTTTAGTTTAGTTTCGATTTTTATTAACCTATATGTGTGTTAAGAATTTTTCCACCTCATTCCTTAAAATGAACACAGTATAAAGTTAAAAATACATTTTTTCCTATCTAAAACTATTATTTACTTAAGAAATAAATAAGTAAATTACAAATGATAGAAAATTTAGAGGTGAGTGAGTTTAAAAATTATAGAACGTAGTAAAAACATTCACTTGGTTTACAATTCATTGAAGGTAAAATTTGTAAAAAAAATCAGTATTCGAGTTTGGAATAATTTTTATTTAAAAAATTATTTGTATTTTCAACTATAAAAAAACAACAAAAGAATTCATACATGTGTTTCACACACTATATATTTTTTGAATTTTTATTGTTGAATGCATTTTTTGTTGTTCTTATTGTGGCAAACAAATTAAGGGAGAATGGTAGTGGAAAATTAATGAAAAATATACTTGAAGTATTTATAATAAAATGTAGGCTAATTTATGAAAAGGAAATTTTAATCAGTAATTAAATAGAAAGCAATGCAAATATAATGACTTTAGAAACCCCAGTAGTTTAGATTAGGTTAACAGGCTGTCACGAAAAAGAAGGAGCAGGTTGTGGCTCACTTGGGTTCTGGAGGTCATTCTGTGTTACCTTAAAAGGGAATAAGAAATGAGAACATGAAGATGAAGAAAAAGGAACTTTCCGCAATTGCGAATAAAACCATAGGAAACCCCAATTTAGCAGTCGCCAAATCTGTAGGCTGAGTAGGGCAGAGGCAGAAAAGATAAGCAATCATTTGCTCCTTCTCCTCACTCCGTAAAACTTCTGGAAAAACGGTTTGAAGGAAGGTTTATTCTCTCTGCTTGTATTTCAAACGGACAATATTCAGAAACTGCAGCAAGATTTTTCTTCAAGAAAGTTCTTAGGTAAAAATGATGTAAGGTTCGCCCCTTTTTTTTGGATACCACAGATAATTTGTCATTTTTAAAGAATAATTTTTAATACATTGCTTCAGGAATGTCCCTAGATCTGATAAATCAGAGTGGAAAACTAAGCAACTTAGTAAAAAAAGTGCACTGAGGTCGTAAAAAACACGGTATATATATGAAATATTTAACTTGCTTAGGTTTTGAACAGCGAATTCTTAGCTATTTTTGGAAATTGAAATTAATTTTTATTGTTGTCATTTTTAGATTACTTAAATATTATGAAATAATAGATAAAAGAAATATTTTTATTAAATTACGGTTTGTAATTTATGCGATTTTAAAATATTTTTAACTTGGCAATGACTTATTACACTTCAAACTGTTTCCAAAACGTTTTTTGGTAATAATTCGAACTGTTTGGAATGTCCTTATAGAATGTAGAACAGTAATTGCTGATGCTTTTGAAGTATTACTGCCCCCCCCCCCCCACATGATTAAGGGTATATACAGTGGGTAATATTTCTGGGCATGTTGATTTTTTGAAAATTCGCTTAATATTTGTTCAATTTTCTGATCAATATCATTGATCAGTTCTGGATATAGCAAAATCTATATATACATAATACTTACAATGTTTTTTCGTGTCGTTACAACTCTATATAGTTTTAGGGTTAAATGGTTAAGAGTCCTTCAACAATGGAAATAATGACTTCTTTGAATCTCTTATCAAAAAAAGAACTATTCTTCCTTCTAAGGATGTTTAGTTATCTTGTAACTTAAGTATTCGTTTTGAAACCAAAGAAATTCCAATTGTACGTATTTTCCAAATCCTCCAGTATGACCTACTCCCTTTTTAATGAATTCATTTGTTTGTGGCACAAACAAAATCAAAAGAAAACTCTATAAAATAGATAAAACAAAGAAACAGTACACACATAAATAAGACTCTGGAAGTAAAGAAAGAAGTAAAGAGAGAAATAAATAAAGAAACGGTAACATGCCATGATAGACGCATATTTTTCAGAGAAAAAATGAATGAAAAATTTTATTTCAAAGAAAAACTAAATTTATACCTTAAAACAAACATACATCAAGAGGAAAATGTTTTTGTTTGTTTGATTTTTAGTTTATATATATTTTTTTCTAACATTAAAGTGAAGTTAAATGTAATAGAAGTGGCAGCAATAGCAGCAGTAGTTATTGCAATATGTGTAGCAATGTGGTACAATGGGGTGAAATGAAATAACATTAGGTTGAATTTGAAGTAGGAGTGTATCGTTACAAGTTTGAAAAAAACTCTGATATCTATCTAGAAATTCGTTTTGAAAAGAAATATGGCTCATTTGATGAAAGAAAGTTATAACTCCAAAATTCAATTTTACTGAAAAAAAAAACACCGAATTTTTTGTGACAATTTTTTAAACCATGTCTCCAGTCTTCGAATATACATGTTCAGCTGCTCATGCAAACTTAAGATGGGCGCGTCATCGACAAATGTGAAAATGGCCAAGTTGTTGCATACAGGCAAATCAAAAGTATAAATCAAATAAAATAAAGGTCCCAGCACACTTCCCTGAGGGACACCAGCTTTTATCCTAAATTCCTCTTTGTTCTTTATAATTTACTCTTAAAGTATGGTTACCTTAATAGCTCTCTAGTAGTCTATGGTGTGGTAAAGACTTTAAATCCTTAATCCAAATTTTATTGCACGTCTGCGCAACATTTAAAAAGCAGAGTAGTATTTCTTGAATTCAAAAGATTTTCTTAACTCTTCAGTTAGGCGATTTACCTGTTCAATGGTTCCATGTTTTTTTCAAGAAATCCAAATTGATGTGATATGATCATTCATGATTATTTTTTGGAATAGTTTCTAAAAGATTTTCAAAGTAGACTTATTGCTCTGTAGGATGACGGTATGGTCCAGATCCTATCTAGTTTGTAATAATTATGATCTGAGAAATTTTCATTTTTTTTTTGGAAAAGCCCCCACTGATGGTAGGTTTTAGATCAAATTTATGACCCTTTCCTTGAAATGTGAAACCTCCATGTCGATGTTTTTGATCAGTTTACTTGATTGTTGAACCGGGAGAGATATTAAAGATGTAAATTTCTTTAAATCTTCCCAACACTGAATATTTATGTCCGTGATGTGGATGACTACTTATATATAGCCAATACGTTCGTTGTCCAGGAGACAAAAAACTATAAAATAATAATTTTTGCGATAAACTTGAACCTTTTGGAGCTGTCTCTTTCTAAACTGATCAATCCTGTGTCCGACATATACGACAAATATAAACCAGACTACTGAGGAAATCTTCAAGGTTTTCCTTAGATATCGAGAATGTTGGGGGCAATAAATTTAACTAATAGTAATATTACCATGGAAACCTTTCAAGTGAATGGAAGTTGCTTGAATGTAAACCTTACAAAATTTGTCAATGACACAGTGTCTCATTCGATTTCTAATTAATATTCAGTATCATCATGCGCCTTGTCATCTGGATGGTTTGAGGCGTGGAAAGTATAGCCGGAATTATAAAAATTATATCTGTTTGTAATTCTTAAAAATTATTTATTTAATCCATTGTGCATTTAAAGGCACTGGTAGCAAGCAGTAGCAAGTGCAATAGATTGAAACTTGCGCAATGTCTACTTGAATATAATTTTTTTTTGGTTTTACATTCGCAAAGTTTTAGTTTGTTTTTTCTTCTTATATCCATTTGGATAATATGGCAGAAGGGGGCGGTGGTGGAGTTTTAAAATTATGCAGAGATGGAAAGAAAATAAGTGGATATAGAAGATAGTTATATTTTAAGTGTGATGGCTATAAAGATGATAACTATGTTGTGTATGAAAGTATTAAAGTATAAAAAAAACATAAAAAAAACATAAAAAGTACGTACTTACGTATTTATGTATCTAGATATTTCAGTTTAACTTTGGTTGTTAAATTGATAGTCTTTCTCTGTGATGATTTAAGTTTTTTCTAAATACTTTGCGTACATATTCGGTTTTGAAGCAGTAATGGAATCGAGTATACCGCCACTTGATGGTTAAGCGTGACGAAGACACAAAAAATATTTGAAATACTTTTATAGTATGTATTAATGAAAACATAATGTATAAATTATAAGCAAAAAAAAAAATAAGAGAAAGAAATTAAA